>JBBPBQ010000003.1:54661345-54710327 GCA_037974755.1 Cicer yamashitae
AAAAAAAAAAATGAAAAATAGGGGGTGAGGGTGTGGCAACCGAGAGGGAGAGAAGAAAGGGGAAAGTGAGAAGGAAAAAAAAAAGAAAAAGTAGGGTTGGTTTTATTTATTTATTTATTAATATTAAAAATAAAAATAAATAAATAAATAAATAAAATAAAAAAAATAAAACTTTAATGAAATGTAACGTTTCAATATTAATTATTTAATCAATGAATTATGGATTGAAAGTAATCCATTATTAAAAATTAATAATAATTAAATTTTGATTAATTAATATTAAGCACTGAATTATCTATTGGGTGAATGAATTGTGAGAGTTGAACCATTTTATTAAGGCTTAAATGCAGTTTTAGTCCCCTTATTTTAATTGATTCGTAATTTTGGTTCATTTATTTCTAATTTCGCAATTTTAGAATCCCTATTTTAAATGATTCGTACTTTTGGTCTCTCTATTTCTAATTTCGTAATTTTAGTTCCCCTATTTTAAATGATTTGTAATTTTGGTTCATCTGTTTCTAATGTCACAATTTTAGTCCCCTATTTTAATTGATTCGTAATTTTGGTCAATCTATTTCTAATTTTAAAATTTTGGCCCTTTTATTTTTTTAAATTGAGACAGTTTGTTCTACCTATATATTTTACTATTAATATTGATGATGACATTGCTTTATTTTATTTTTAATGATTACTTAGACTTATTTTAAAAAAAGTTGTAGCTCATGTTTTTAAAAAATAAAATCCTCTACTCATTTTTTTAAATAATTTTTAAAACAATTGCTAACTCTGATTATTAATTAAAATAAAAACAAAATAAAATAAGATGGTTAAAAATACATTTTTACTTTTCTGAAAATTATTGTAATTCTATGTACACCTTTGAGAAAATAAATAGAGGTATACAACGAATCACAATAATTTTTAAAAAATAAAAATATATTTTTGACCCCTTATTTTATATTATGGTTCTTTTAAATCTTTATTACTTTTTAAAAATTATTGTAATTCGTTATATACCTCTATTTATTTTCTCAAATGTGTATATAGAATCACAATAATTTTTAAAAAGGTAAAAATGTATTTTTAACCGTTTTATTTTATGTTGTGTTTATTTTAATTAATAATCGGAGCTATAAATTATTATAAAAATTACTAAAAAAAATGAGTAGAGAATTTTTTTAATTTAAAACATGAGCTACAATTTTTTTAAAATAAATTCAAGTAATCATTAAAAAATAAATAAACCAAGGTTATCATTAACCGAATCAATATTAATAGTAAAATATATAGGTTGGATAAAATGTCTAAATTTTAAAAAATAAATGGACTAAAATAATAAAATTAGAAATAGAAGGACCAAAATGTGTCAATTTTAAGAAACCAAAATTGTAAAATTAGAAATAGAGGGATCAAAATTACAAATCAGTTAAAATAGAGAAACTAAAATTGCGAAATTAGAAATAGAGAGACCAAAATTACGAATCAATTAAAATACGGGGACTAAAATTACAAAATTAGAAACAGTGAAACTAAAATTACAAATCAGTTAAAATAAAAGGACTAAAATTGTAAAATTAAAAATGAAGAGACTAAAATGACGAATCAATTAAAATAGGAGGATTAAAAGTGTATTTAAAAGTGTATTTAAGTCTTTTATTACCCTTTATTCCATCGATTACCCTAATCTTGATATCCTAATCTTGAAACGTTTGTAGTTCACAACTCAATCGTTTTCTCTCCGACAACTTTCTCTTGACAACTTTCTCTCGAATATTCTCACTAATGTAGATATGCTATAATTTATATTCTAACAGTATATTGATTCCACGTGAGGAGCGTCCCAAGATTGGGGTTGAGGAATTGGTTTGATTGATGTGAATTTGCCTCTAAGTATTGGCATGCTAAACGGGATATATGACACAGCTTAATTGATTGATTTGGACACGATGGAAGCGAGGCCTGGTTTTCTCTTGCTTTGATAGGGCCACTGCACAGGAGATTATAAGCATCCCCTTGTCCCTCAGGCTCCCCTCGGTCAAGCTTGTTTGGCAATGGGAAAAATATGGATTATTCTCAATCAGGTCGGCATACCAACTTCTCTGTGATGAAAAATCCAAGCAACAACCGTCATGTGATAGGAAGAGTAAAATATAGAAGGAAATTTGGAAGACCCCATCCTCAACAAAATAAAAAAATTTAATGTGGAGACTTGAGAAAAGCATCCTGCCTACAAGAACAAATATATACAAAAAATGCATTTCTCTTGATATCTGCAGTGCCCCCTGTGCCATATGGAGGTGGAATCCTCAACCCGTTTATTGATGCAATGTAATCTGGTTAAACTGACCCTGTTTGCATCCCACTTGGGCTCTCATATTTTAAATTAAGTTGATATCCAAGATTGGATCCTAGGCTGGCTCACCTGTCAAGACCCTCTGGGCTCCCAATTTTTTTGCACTCTAATGTAGAAATTCTGGCAGGGTAGGAACAATGCCTTGTTTAAAGGCAAGGTGTTAGACCCGGTGACATTGGCTGAAGATACCACGAGTTTCGTCCATGAATATACGAAGCTAACCCATGATGGCGAAGAGCTAATAGGTCCCTACCAACTGACGCTGAACCAAACATGGATGCTCTCTTGTTGTCCATTTTTGTTGGTGCAGGCTGTTTCACCAACGGCCACACAGGATGGGGTATTGCAATGCTTAACCATGAAGGCACACAATCTTCGGTGCTTGTCGAAGGGAAAACATCATTGTTGAACCTATCTTGGCTGAAGCTCTAGGTGTGAGATGGGCCCTCCAAACGGCAATTGAGCAAGGAATGCCCTCAGTCTCAATCTTCTCTGTCGCGGCAAATGTAGTCAACTGTATCAACAGAAAATCCAGTGGACGCTATTCAATTAGTAGCTCAAGACTGCATAGAACTTATTTCTGGTTTGTACCGTGTGTCTGTTAATTTTGTAAGGAGGGAATATAACTCCAAAGCTTATAACTTTGCCTCTCTGGCAAAAGTGGTAGGGAATAGAACTTGGTTGGGTCCTCATCCCTCTGGTTCTGATCCTGCTGCTATAGCAGTTAATCCTGATGTTGTATTTCCTTTGTTGAATTGCTCTGCAACTGTTGTTTAATGAAATGTTTCTTAACTTAAAAAAAAAAAATTGGTTGGTTTGGACCAAACTTGTAAAGCACAATGATCTACTTATGATCATATGGTTTGAAGCTGAATTGGTAGAACAATGCAGATTTGTGTGAATTTGATAGGAGATCTGCATGTTACGGAAAGTTGGAGTCAATTTCATCTTTGATCGAGGAAAAACATGTTACTTGGTTGTTTAATATGCTATTGTTCTGGTTTATTATTCTATGATGCAATTACTTTATACTCCCTCCGTGCCGTAATAATTGAACTATTTAATCATTTCACATATATTAAGAATAATGTATAAATGAAAGAGAGAGAATAATTTTATCAAAATTATTCTTGTTAGGTATTGATGCGTTATCAATGTCATAAATATATAGTGGGAGATATTGCATTGAAAGTGATACAAATAATATTAGTTAAATGATATATTTGAAAAAAAGTGCATTAAAAATTGAAAGAATCATTCACATAAGAACAATTTTTTACAAGTTAGTCATTTATTGTGGGACGAAGGAAATATACTATAAGATTTAATGAGTATGCACTGACGATGTAAATAGCGGAGTGAGTTAATATGAACCATTGACTGATGGTGAGTGATTTATGGAGTGAGTGCATAACCTTTATTTCTTTCAATTTTACTATATATTTAAACTATTTTATTTACAATTTTATCCATTGAATTAAAAAGAAGAAAATTAAATGTGAAACACAGAGAAACAAACACTACTTGCTTGTCTGCAAGCTAGCTATTCCTAATAATTATAATTACAAGATACATGGTTGTCTTACAAACCGAAGACAATCCAATTCCCTAACATATTTACATAATAATACAAAAATTCTAAATTCCCATTTGCTTGCCTTGAATCCCCTCTTTTCTAATTTAAACGACGGGTCTCATTTACATGCATCCCTAGAACAAAATGTGTTCTTTTTGTATACAAAGATTATTATGAATGACAAATACTGAAAACTTAAACTTGATCTGTTGCTAGGCGTAGCTGGCTGGATGACAGATTAAATATGCCCCCTGCATGTACATCGAAACAAACTAAGTTTCAAATTATAGTGTCATCTTGTCTATTTACTACACACACTTAAGGATTTTCCTCTGTTGGCGTTGATGGACTTGGTGGACTCATTGAGCTTCCTGAATTTAAAAGCCTTGGGTCGCTCATCACATCCTGCAAAATCAATCATCTCAAAAGTTGTCTTCTATATATATAATGTGATTTAATTAAGCAATATTAATTATTTAACTCACTAATGGTGAGGTGCATATGCATTACATTTATCAGCAAATTAAATTAAATAAAATATGAAGAAAGGAACCTGTTGCACAGAAGGTTCACTGTGGTTGGGGGAAGGCGCAGCACTACTACTACAACTACTAATGCTTCCTCCTAAAAAGATGGGACCCATATTTTCTTCAGCAAACTCTCTGAGTTTAAAAAGTTGTGGCAACACTACTTTTGCAAGATCTGGGCGATCTTTTCGCCTTAGTTGTGCACAGTTGAGTGCTATTTTGGCAAGGGAGAGTGCTTGTTCAAGAGGCCAGTCAGACAGAGAGATAGATGGGTCAAGCATTTCCTCAAACTTGTCATTCTCTATAGACTGCTCAACATGGTGAGCAAGTCCCATTGGATGCCTTCCTGTCAATAACTGTAGAAATATGATCCCCAAAGAATAAACATCCGACTTCACACCTAGCATTCCTGTTTGCTGATACTCAGGATCAATATAACAGAATGTTCCAGCTGCTGAAGTCATGCAACACTGTGTTACATTTTCAGCCACCACAGGGACCAGCATTGCCAACCCAACATCACTAATCTTACATACATAGTTCTGGTCCAGCAAAATGTTGCCAGGTTTCAAATCACGGTGCACCAAAGGTTCAGGCTTGGTCTGATGTAGGAATAGCAGGCCGGTTGCTATATCTGCAGCAATCCGGAACCTCAGTTGCCAAGACAGAACCCTACCACCATTCTTTTTTCGAGACAAACAATCTTCTAAGCTTCCATTCGCCATATATTCGTAAACCAATATGCCATACTCCGGACACGCTCCTAAAAGAAGCACCAAGTTTGGGTGGCGTATACAACTCAGTATGTCAACCTGAGGATAATATATATATTATATTAGATTCCGCTAAGTTATATATAGTTGTGTTGTGTGTGATGGAAACATATGCCATGCCCATGCTGTCAAATTAATTAATACAAAGTAGTATATAATTCAATTACTCATGTCCACTCATTGAATATCACCTCTTGCTGAAACTGTGATTTCCCTTGAGCCGCATCTGGACGTAAGACCTTGACAGCCACTGGAGTGTGATCAAGGTAACATTTATAAACAGGGCCATAACCACCTTCCCCAATTTTTTGTTTTTCAGAAAACAAGTCCGTAGCTGCTTCAATCTCCTCAATACTGTATCTCCTATATCTTACATCAGTTTGGGCTAAATTATCCAATAGCATCCTCAGTTCCTTGGCTTCTTTAAGAGATTTAACTTCAACACTTGATCTTCTATGTAATTCCACGTTTGCAATTTTTCTAGCTGCTTCAGCTGCTTCCATGGCAGCCTTACTTCTTGTTTTCTCTTTCTCTGCAATTGCTAGCGCAGCTTCTTGGGCCAATTGTACCTCTTCTAATTTTTTTTCTTCCTCAATTTTCCAGTGGCTCATCTCCATTAACTATATAGCAAATAGAAGAGTAGTATCAACAATAATTAGTAATACATTGAATCTAATCTAATCTATAAGGAAAAAAAAGAGAACTACGAGATTTTACCTTTTTTTGTGCAGTAAGTGCTTCTCTGCATGCTGCATTGTACATTTCCATCGTTTGTTTTAACTCAAGCTTTAGCCTCCTCATATCAGCTTCTATTTCATCCTAATTAAATAAATGGTTTAGCAAAAGGAAGTGGATACCTACCTAATTAAATAAATGCAGTGCTCACCATGTTGTGAGATGAATATGAACACGATGTTCTGCTGCTTTCCTCTGAAAAAGATGTATCTGGTGAACTGGGGTCAATGAACTTGAGTCCGATTCGGTTGGATCCAAAGCTACGATCTGAACTGGTAGAAACTCGTGAAGTTCGACCCGAGTCAATGTAGTCGTATAGAGAGGATGAACAAGCACTACTTGGCCTCCCAGAACTTACGAATGATATGTCTGTATCTGATTCTGCGAAGTCCATGCATAACATTCCACTGGTGCCTCTTCCTCGTCTTCCAAATGGCGACCTGCTCCATTCAACCACGGTATCAGTAAATAATTAATTATCAGGTTGTTAGAGTTTGTTATTACTCTACTACTTGTTGTATACTATAAAAGTAGAAGACTTACTTGGTAGGTTCATCCTGCCAGTGGTGTGGTTTCATTGACGTCCTGTCTGCAGCATACATATATATACATGTGATCAAATTAAACATGATTATTTATTTAATAGAATTGCATGCAATAAATAACTATTATATAGCTTAATTAATTCATTTAATTTACAGAAACAAATTAACAAACAAACCTCTCAAATTCATACGTCTAGAGCATATCTGATCTACAGGTTGATTTACATCCTGATTTAGATTGTTAGGTGTAATATGAATGAGAAGTGGGGAAGTATGTGGAGTTGGACGAGAAGCATTCCGAACCGAGGAGATTTTCCCCTTAGATATCACATAAACAGTACAGAAATCCGGTGCCCCCTTTGATACGCTGCTTGGCGTACTTGACGACTTAAATCTGCACACACACAAAATAAGCCGCTACGCCACTACCTCAGTCAAGTTTAAGAAATGATTGTAACTAATAATTTGCTTTAGAGATAGAGCACCTTACTCACCTAATAAATCCATGCCTTGGTGCACCAATCACCAAGTTCTCAATTGCAGCATAGGAGACATATTCGGTTATTGCTTTCCCAACATCAGTGTCTTCAAGTAAGACATCAAGGCATTGTATCTAACACAAAAAGAAAGCAATTAATTAATTAATTAATTAATGCTGTTGACATTTTATACATTTCTTTTGGACAGAATTTTATTATTAATTTATGGAAACTAAACTAATTAATAAAGGGGGAAATAAAGTTGTGATCAGACCTACATCTTTGCGTGTGCAATAGCAATGGAAGGTAAGAAAGAGATCCTTGGTGGCGTTATCAAGTTGGTGTCTATGTGGAGATGCAGCTGAAGTACTGTTGACGTTACATACAATGGCCTCGCTACCTCCTGCATTTCATTGATATTTAAAATTCAAATAAATATAGCATGAATTGAATGCAGATGATTTAATTATTATTATTATTATATTATTATTATTACTGGAAGCAGCAAGGGAGGATGTGGCGCGGGAAACGTGGATCAGAATAACGGTTTGGCCTTTGGTGACAAGAGTATCAGCGGCCCATTTAAGAGCGTATTGGCTTCCTTTATCTTTCCCTACAGCAACTGCCACCAATCCATTTCCTCCTCCCTTTCTAATCCCCGACATTTCTTCTTCTTAATTAATTCTCTCCTCTCCTCTCATCTCTTCACCCAAAATCCTCTTTATTTTTTTTATTTTTTATTTTCTCTCGTACTGCCATAATAAACATACATCCTATTAAGTAACAAACTGTTGTACAAAATAGTTTTTAACAGAATGTTCAATCAATTTATAGAAAATTATCCCTAATTTATGCCCAATCAATCAAACTTTTCTTTTCTTGTCCTATTAGTTAAACGGCAACACAACTAGCACCAGAAAAATATATAAGTGCCCATAAATCATAATAGACCAATTTTTTTTTTTTAATAATAGATCACTTCTACTGCCCTCCCTAATGGACCAACTGTCGATGATTAATGATTCACATTTCACCGCTATGTTCATTTTTTCTACCAGCCCGCCATGGTTTTTGTACATAATAATAATAAATAATAATAATAAAATTATAGAATTGGTCTGATTAATTATTATTATTATTATTATTATTATTATTATTATTATTATTATATAAAAAAAACATAGCGGACTGGTAGAAAAAATGAGACATTAGACATAAAATTGATCTGAGTAATTTAATTTTGTTGTAAGTACCGTTATTGTTAGAATACACAATGACAATAGACATGAACATGGTAAAAAAAACACAGCACATACTTTGCTGATGTCATGAGACATTTTTTCACTTGCACAAGTTACATAACCATGCTTTGATTAATAAAAAATTACCAACTAAAAAAAAATGATTACACTCATAATTATGAGTCTATAGTCAACACTCCTTAAAACTTTTCTTGAAGACTCATAGCTTGCTTCTTAGCTCAAAGAACTTGGCACTGGGAAGTGCCTTAGTCAAAATATCTTCCAATTGTTCTTCATAACTGCAATGCAACAATTGAACATCTGCATTCTTTTCGGCTTCTCTTACAGCATGGAATTTGACATTGATATATTTTGTTCTTCCATGTTGAATTGGACTCTTGGCAATTGAAATGACTGGTTTGTTGTCACACCATAACACAATAGGTTCTAGTTGCACATGATTCAGATTGGCCAAATACCGTTTTAATCCAAATAGCTTGATTCAAAGTAGTTGCTGCAACAATATACTCAACTTCATCTGAGCATTGAGCAACTACATTTTGCTTCTTGGAGTTCCATCACTCACTATCAACAAAGCCTTCAAGATTTCCATCACTTTATTTTGTACCAAATACCAAAATTAGTATTACCTATTAAGTACCTCAACACTCTTTTCCCTACACCAAAGTGTGTTACAGTTGGTGAATGCATGAACCTTGAAAGCAAAATAGTAGAGAATATCAAATATGTCTGGTTGCATTATAGGTGTGCAAAATATATGATTAATTGAACTATATCGATAAATTGGATTGTACTGCATCATAAAAAATCAAACCAATTAAATGGTTCATGAATTGAACCACATATTTAAAACAAACCAGTTAACTAAATTAATTCAAAAATCACTTTAACAATTTTAAAACTTTTTAAAACTCAACTAAGATTTTTTTCTTTGAAAATTTTTGAAATTTATTTTTTTTTTGAAAAAAGATATAGAAATTGTTTTTCAAAAAAAAATTTAATTCATTTTTTTCTAGGAAAACTTTTGAGAAAAAAATCAAAAACATTATTTTCTGAATTTTTTTTGACTTTTTTTTATCGAGAAACTTTACATCTATTTTTCTCAAAAAATTTTTGTCAAAAGAATTTCGAAATTATTTTTCTGAAATTTATTTTTGAAAAATAATTGAAACTTTTTATCTCGAAATTTTTTTCTTAAAAGAAATCAAAAACTTTTTTCTTGAAAAAAATCGAAATTTTTTTGTTAAAAGAATTTCAAAATTCTTTTTTCGAAGAACTTGTTCAAAATCGATTTTAACTTAAAACTTGTTCAAAATATTAAACTGGTTCTGAACTTTACTAAATTTGATTCGAAAATGGTTTTAAATAACTGAACCAAACCATTAATATAGTTCAATCTAATGCAGTTTTTGCACTATGAACATCTCTAGTTGAAGTCAAGTAAAGAAGACAACCAATTAAATTTCTATATTGAGTAACATACTTTCCAATTTGAAACAGGAGTTGAAACGGGTTTATAACTTTCCAATTTGAATTTTTTTTCAGTACATCATTGGCATACTTTCTCTCCAACAGAAATATACCATCATCAAGTTTCCATTCCTAAAAAATACCTCATCTCTCCAAGATCAATCATTTCGAAGACTTGCAACATACTTTTTATAAGATTATTAATTTCACGAATATCACCTCATGTAACAACAAGTCATCAACATAAAGAGAGAGACTATAAGTCTCTTCTCATCGCGAGAGTCTTTCCCTTAAAAAGTAAGCTCATTTTGACTCCTCTTAATATCATTTTGTAGAAAATGTGAGTCAATTTGCACTAGGCTCTTGGAGTCTTTTTCAACTCATTCAAGGCTTTATGAAGCCTATAAACTTTGTCTTCATGACCTAAAACAATAAAACTATTACTCAACATAAGTTTTCTCCTTAGAAAAATGTGAGGAGCTAAATGGGTTTATATAACCAAATTAAATCCTGGTGTATCTGTTCACAAGCACAAAGCAAGACTTGTTGTGAAGGGATATCCTCAAATGGCTTTAGTTGAAGACTTCGCACATATCCATGTTCCAATAGGTTTTTTCTCTTTAAAAACTCTTGTTGGCAGTTATAACCAAAAGCTTTTTGGTAATTTCTTTTTAGCAATCCAACATATTGCCATCTCCATAACTGTTCTATTTTTCCACTCGAATACGCTATTCTTTTCAAGAATGTAGCTCTCGGTCAATTGATGGACAATAACCATATCTTCACAAAACATATTAAATTCATTGGAGGTATACTATTTTCTGTTTTCAGATCTTAACATTTTAATCTAGCAACCACTTTGAGACTCCACCATAGCTCTAAACTTTTTAATGACATTAGAAATAGGGGTGTTCAAAAAAATCAAAAATTGAACCAACAGAACTGAACAGAACGGAACTGTTTTTGAACTGAACTGATTTATAAAAATTGAGAACAAAACTGTTTTTGAATTGATTTTTTAAAACTAGAACTGATCGATCTGGTTTTCAGTTCGAAAAAATCGAATCGAACCCTTTTTCAGTTCAAAAAAACTGGACCGAACCAGTATTTAGTTGAAAAAATTAGAACTGAATTTGTGTTTTTAGAAGTAATTAGGGGTAATTATGTAAAATTTGGCCTATAGAAGCAAAAAAAAAACTAAGTTAAAATTAGTTCGGTTCGGTTCAAAGTAATAAACCGGTTCACCAGTTTATAAAACAGTTCGGTTTGATTTTTTGAACTGAAAATCGGTCCAGTTCAGTTTTTTCAAACTGAAAACCAATTCGGTTTAATTTTCAAATGATTCTAGTTAGTATTGACGAGTTTGTTGTTAACCCGTATAACATTTGCTTATTGAATATACTTTCTATGCATTTTTCCTAGTTGACAAGCATACATAAATCAACAATTAATACAATTTATTGGAGGCATGTTTCTCACATATCATGAGATTGCAAAAATTTCAATGCATTCATGTTGAAATGACCATATCTTTTATGCCATATTGTAAAATCATCATGTTTAGAAACAAGTGTTGTTTCATTCACTTGATTCAAACTAATTGAAAAACTATTACCACACATTTCAACCTTCACAACTTCAGAATCATTTGAATCCATTATTTTTAAATGAAACATTTTTTCATTAACTAAGTAACACAAAGCAAATTTTGATCCAACTCTAGAATTAACAAAGCATCATTAATAATTTTTTGAGCTTTGCTAATGTGAACAAAAGTAGTACATTTTCCTTCAACGTACAAATTCTCCATTTCCAAGCTTTATTTTGGATAGCTCTATCCCCAGAAGTGAAGAGACTTGGTTCTCTCGCCAGGTGAATTGTGAACCCATTGTCAACATACCATACAGCTTTTGAAGTTAAATGCATGAGAAGCTATAATAAGTGATCTTCATGTTGGAATTGCTCATTGGTGAAGTTTAACTAGATGTGCATGTTGTGGTTCAGATCGGTTTTGCTTTAATCGATAAAACTTCGCTGTATGCTCCGATCTCTTGCAGTAGTTGCATTGAATTTGAGGCTTTCCATTATAAAAACAGTCTTTTATCAAGTGAATGTTCTTTTACAAGTTAGGCAAGAAGGAAACCTGTCATTTGCTGCAGATTCACTTGAACTCCCATCTTCATTACTTTTCCCTTTTCGACCACCACCTTTTTTGTGGTTTTGATTCTTCTTATCTTTTGACCAGATTCCTTTCCTTTGTATTTGGCCTGAAATGCACCTTGAGTTACATCATACATCCTCATAGAAAATATTTGTTCATGATCTTGCAATTTACTGACCATCTCAGAAATTGTTTGTTTTTTGAGATCACACACTCTTCAATAGCAGCAACTTTGGCTTCAAATTTACTGGGTAAGCTGATTAATATCTTCTCCACTACTTTGTTATCATCCACAACCTCACCATAAAGCCTCGTTTGATTCACCAAGTGAGACAACTTTGAGGTGCACTCTTTGAAAGATTTAGTTTCCTTTCGTTTTTAACATTTCCAACTATCTTTTTAAGAGTCAATAACTTGATGGACCTTATCCTTTCATTGAACTTTTATGTAACATTCCGATTTTTAACAATAAGAGTGTAATTTTTTATTTATTTTTTAAACAACTAATACTTATGAATAAAATTTTCATAATCCTCAAAGAATGGTTACTCTTCTTCTTCCTTAACTCACTAACCATAACCTCAAAATACTAACCAAGAGTATTTATGGGAGTATGAGAAGTTATACTTTTGGGGATGTTAAATTCATTATAAAGGTTGAGGGTTTAGGTGTGCATTGGTGTTGTAGTGAGAAGAAGCAAGGAGAAAAAGAAGAGAAAAAAATAAAAACGGGGAAGGTGGATGTTGGTGTAGCCGAGAGAGGAAGAAGAAGGAGGAAAATGTGAGGCGGAAAAATGAAGTGGAGTGAAGTTGGTTTGATTTTATATATTTATTATTAATATTATATATATATATATATATATATATATATATATATTTGTTTTAAAATGAAACGGTGCGTTTCACACATCCTATTTGTACAAAAAAAAAATTTAAAATTTCAAACCTTAACTAATATGTTTTGCGTTCAACCAACTGTGAAAAGGAAGGAGAAATATAATCTCACTATTAGAAATCAGGATATTACACATTTCTCGTATTCTTTGTTAATGGTTAGCCTAAAATTTCAGGTAGTTAGCCTTGGTAGTTAGTCTAATATTTAGCTCGCTATCTCAAGTTGCTACTTTTATCTTCGTCTTTCTCAATTACAATATATACTTGTATAGTTATATTGCTAAATACTCCTTAGTTCTAATTGAATCTAAGCTTGATGGAGACATATTTTATGTTGTCAAGAGAGCCTTCTTTTTTGCCGTCTTGGTTAAAAGATAACTATTTTACTAATTTTCAACATTATGTAGTTTGTGAATGACAATATTTGTTAAGGCATGCATGCTTTTTACAAATGACAAGTACTAATATTTTAAAATTGATTGAGAAAATGTTTGATACAAAAAGCTAAGAAATAGATAGATTGATTTCCTAAAACCTAACTAACAAAAGTAATTAACAAAATACAACGTAGAGTTCAATGAATTAGAGAAACAATTGCAAATACCTAGATTATATTAACAAGAAAAACACGTAGACAGACAGAAACAAAAACTAATAAATAATTGAAAGAATTGATTCAAAGTTAATTAATTGCGTATATTGATCTCAAAGGGGAAATCTTCCAATTAAAGTGAAACAATTATTGATCACACAGCTCTATAAGCATCCCTTTCGGAGGTGATAAGAGACGCAGAGTATTCTCCAAGTCCAGTATCAATTACACCCTCTTTCAACTCTTCAATCTGCTCGAGAGCCTCTTTGATGTCCAACCTTCTTTCCACATTCTCCTCACAACAACTGAGACCAATCTTTAAGAGTTTGAGCAATTCAGCCTTACTTCCGACTCCTCCCATCTCTATGTCAAATACATCACTTGTGCGCTTCTCGGTAATCATTGCATTTACCCAACTAGCTACATCAGAATCACTATTATGTTTGTTTGTGATATAGTTCTCTGGGAATTTACCCGTTAGGATCTCTAATATTAGAATCCCAAAACTCCAGACATCGGTTTTCTTTGTAATGCGGCCAAGTTGAGCATACTCTGGGGATTTGTAAGGCATTATGATTTTTTGGGCATGGTCAAGATTGATCAAAGGACTGAGGGCATAATCAGTTAGTAGGGGCTCAAAGGATTCATCTAAAAGCACATTGGAAGATTTAAGATGACCATGAGGCACAATCACATTAGGGAGTGCACTGTATAGATAAGCCAAACCCCTAGCTACACCTTTCACAATTTTCAAACGGGTTGGCCAATCAAGTCCTGGCTTCTGATAGTTGTGGTTACCTACAAGCAAAAGCAACAAAACCATCGGTTAATTAACCACACACACACACATTTTGTGTTCTTTTCCATCTTCATATGATGGTAAATTGATTGGTAGTCTTAAAAACAAAGTAATAAAAATATATTCACACAATCAATGTCTTTAACTTCCTTCAAATGCAAAGTAATTTAGACATTCAACTTGTTGCGATATTTCAATTAGATCTTAATATTTCGTGAGAGTAATTCGAAAAAAAATTCAAACTTAAAAGACTGCATAATTTAATATATTTTAAAAGTTAATGGTGCAATAAATATAACTTAAATGATCGAATCAAAAAAAAAATTTAAAACACATAATTAAACTAAACTTAAACAATTAAAATATATTTTTGGCAATATTTTTGTAATAACAAATAATGTTACTCGTGCATCCACGGTAACTCGCTAGTAAATGGACATAACAAATATTAATCTTATTTGAAATCCACATAAATATCATTTCCATAAATATATATACTCAATAAGACCTTGGTTATATTTAGATATACCAGTTTACTTGGTTGGTCACAAAATACGTGTTGTTTTTGTTACCACACTTTCTTGATATAAATATCATTTCATAATTTCTATTGGACTATTTGGTTGTTAAACTAGTTGGTCTTTTTTTTTTGGTAATCATTCTTTTGTACTCTCAATATGTGAAGTTTGCTACTTTTTGTACACAAATTGCATCCACAAGTTCTAACCTCACACTGTTTCCAATCTTATTGGTTGCTCTTCTCGTGTTTTTGAGAAGTACGTAGTTGTTGGACTTACGTATTTTTCAGCATTTCATTTTTCAATTATGTATTTATTGGAGTTGTTAACTGATTAAGGTTGGAGCCTAAATAATCACCTACAATTGTTGCATATAGTATTCTAAAATTTAAGAAGAAATTGCCAAATATGATACACATTTTGAGATTTATTTCAGTATTTTCGGGTTCTATATCCAGTATACATACACATATACGGAAAATATAAGTACGTATTAAATTAAATTACATTCGAAGAGTTATACTAGTTTAATAAAAAAAAAGTTATATTAATAATTACACTTATTTAATAATATCATATCGGATAAATATTTTTTAAAATCAATTATTGAATTGAAAATTACTATTATATAAATTATATCTATAAATTTTGACATTAATATACTTTCTATGTGAACAAGATTAATAGCAACATTGTAAATGTATATAATTTTAATCTTGACACATCTAAATTACATAGAAAATAGTCAAAAATTAATGTCAAAATTTATAAATATCATCTATACGATGGTAACTTTTAATATAATAAATGATTTTAATTTTATATTTATTCAGATGTTAATAAATTAGTATAACCTCCTGTATGCATGTAATTTAATTTCTTCTCCTATATGTATGTGTACGAGGGGTGTTGATTTTAGAAAGGGGCTAGATTAATTTCTCATTAATCCACACTTTTTCTATTAATTTCCCTTTTTAATAATCGTTTTAGATATTTTATAGGTATAATGGAATTATAAGCATATATACCATGAAGATGACTGGCCAAGCAACCATTGTGAAGAAAGGCAGATATCAAAAGCTTCTCTTCTCTTCTATAATAATAGGAGAGGAGAGGTAGAACATTGGGATGGTCGAGGTTTCCTATCCTTCTCATGTGCTCATGGAACTCTTCTCTTGGCACATTGTTCATCTGCTTGTACCTCTTGACAACCACAGCCCGACCATCCAAAATGACAGCCTTGTAGGATGACCCAAATGAGGCACTACCTAGAATTTCAGCAGAAGCCGTTAGCAAATCCTGTAAATCAAACTTGATCCCATCCTGTCTGAGGAATATAAGTTTTCCTTGTTCTACTCTCTTGGAATGATGACGAACCGGCTTAGGACTTCGAGGATCATAGTGTTCAGCGAGGCTTTTGGTTTTCACATAAACAGGTGGATTAACATATTTATTGGAGGTCTGCGCATGGAATGTTGTTGAGGTTGCAGAAGAGACTTTATCTAGCTGCTTTTGAGACCTCAAGCGGGAGATGACCAATATTGAAATCACAATGGCTAGTATAAATGCTATCATGATCACTATAAGTAAAATTTTCATGACGAGCATTTTACTCTCCCCACCTAATTGACACTTATTCATTAAAGGCGGCCCGCATAGACGCACATTTCCGCTAAAAGAAGAGGCACCGAAGGTTCTTAGATTGAGCGGGATGGGACCCTCTAAGTCATTGTTAGACAAGTTTATTATCTTCAATTTATTATTATTGTTATTCTTCTGTTGAAAATCGGGGATTTGACCTTCAAACTTGTTTGAGTCAAGCCTGAGGACGAGGAGAGTAGGCAAGGTAGCAAGAGAGGAAGGAATTTTACCGGTGAACTCGTTATTGGCCAAATACGCTTTCCTCAACCTGCGCATACTTACAAATGCATCGTCGGGTATCTGCCCCGAGAAATGATTATAGGACAAGTAGAGGGACCTCAAACTGGGCAACATATTGATGTTGGGTAAGGGACCCACAAAGGTATTGTTCATTAGGCTAAGTGTCCGCAATGCCGGCATTGAAGCAAGAGATCCCAGATCGATATTTCCGGTTAACCCCATGCTCTCAAGGCGTAACCCCCACACCCTGTCATTCAAGCAAACCAATCCCGCCCAATTAGGAATGTTCCCAGAGCAAGGTGGTTTTGAGTTTATGGATGGATTCCAATTACTCAGGGCCACCACATTTGTTAATGAATCCTTGAACTTCAACAACGCCTCAACATCTGAATATGACATTGACATGCTTGCACATGAAAGTAATAATACCCAAACAACTAAGGATTTGACATTATAATTAGATGCTGCAGGTGCGCGCACAATTGAATTAGAGCGCGCGCCCATTAGCATTGACAATGGCAACCGCAGATAAAGATAATGAGGAGATCAGGATGATAAAGCCAAAACCCGCGCGCCTGATATATAATAATTCTCTTATTCTTAAGAGGGTATTGGTATTGGTTGTATTCGGATGCATATATGTGATTCTTTTATCTTTTTCTCATTATTATTATTATTATTATTATTATTGATATTAATAATTAACATCACCATCTCTTATCATTAGTAGTCAAAGGGCCGAAAAGGGCCAAAGGTGATGGTGTTGTTAGGGGCCAAGAAAGAGTATGTCGTGATATGGTGAGTAAGAAAGGAAATATTGATAACAAACAAATGAAAGGAGTAAACTCAAAGTGCGCTAATTTTTTGGGTGTCATCAGAACATGAGTTGTGTGCGCGAGAGGTCTAAGGAGGTCCTCTAATTTTTCTTCTTTCATTTCAGCGTACATGTACAATTTAAGCTGTCAAACCGTGTCCTTTCACTTACATTGGTTTTTTCATCGTTATATTTTAACATCCATAATCACAATAAATTTTATTGTGCCTTATTTCATTGTCGTATGTATATATATATATATATATATATATATATTTGATTATAATGATAAATAAGATCATTATTAAATTTTCATTAAAAAATAAACTTGTTCTGAACTACACTAATTTAATTTTTTTTAATGGCTTGTCAAGTTGAGAAAGGGAGAGCATGACTAGAATATGAAACATAGTTAAAGAATAGTTAAAGAAGAGGGTAATAAATTTGTTTTGTATAGGTGGAATCTAATGGTAAACTCCTACGAATTTATTTCATATTAAAATATTAT
Source organism: Cicer yamashitae (assembly GCA_037974755.1). Taxonomy (NCBI): domain Eukaryota; kingdom Viridiplantae; phylum Streptophyta; class Magnoliopsida; order Fabales; family Fabaceae; genus Cicer; species Cicer yamashitae. The sequence goes on from JBBPBQ010000003.1 coordinate 54,679,232, forward strand.
TAAAATAAAAATAGAAATCACACACATATATATATATATATATATATATATATTTATGTATGACTTTAAATTCATCAATAATTTAAATTTAAACTAAAATATATGAAATCTCCGTAGTAAAATACCATACTCATAATTAATAATAAAAAAAAAAACTAAAATTGAAGTTTGTTACCCATTGCCAAATCAATTAGGATGATTTTAAAAGAATTATTATTATGTTTATTAAAAATTATAAACGGAAAAATATATTTACTCTTTTTTCGAAAGAAAAATTTGTTGAAATCGTTGAACTTGTTAGCAACAACTCTGTTTTAGCAAAACTTATGTAATGTTTCTAGACAATCTATAATTAGATTATCAATGGCAGGAGATTATCGCCCCCTTAAAAACAGTCAATTACTTCTTTTGCACCAGTTTTAAGCGTTAGGTTCCGGTAGTGTTATGTTCCGCCACTAATGGGAAACTTCAATATCTTCTCTCCTTGTTGCAGCAATGAGGACAGATCCAGTGTAGTCCCTTGCTATTACTCCCCATCATGTCTTACCATTTAGGAAGCTGCCAATAGATGGAGGAGACCAGCTGACAGGTCCATCAGTTGTGGTATTTGGGTTCTTGGGAGTTGTTTTACCTCTGTTAAACTCGTTAACAAATAGCGAGCTACAAAGATAGGACCAAAGCTTGCGTTTTTGAAAACACAAGCATTCATTTGAGAAAATCCATCCACTTTCTCTATCTCATGACTAAATCCTCAGGCTCTCTTACTCCACTAACTATACCATCCTCCGCAAATTTGTACTCAATATCATCTTGGTACACAAGAAATTTGATCACTAATGATCGTCTTTAGGAAGTTATGAGTGGGAAAGTGCTCCAGTTCACCTCCACATCACAACTCCTTCAACGTCCACTAAGGTTAGATCATACTTCCGTCGCGCTACTTTGATAAGTCGATTAAGATCAGGATTCATGTGCTTGTGAAATAAACACACAATGTTTCAGTGAGGAACATTCCAAATAAGGTTCAAGTGGTGTATAAACTCACACCATTTCTTGAGGATTTTCGAGACACGTGACCAACAATAAGAAGACTAAAAAACTACCCCTAACCTGTAGTCCGATCTAGATCGAGCCACTCTAATACCAAAATATAACACCATATACTAATAATCTAGAATATAATATATGATCGTTAATGTATTGGATAATCAGGTCTACACATTAACGAAACAAATTGTCCAACATCTAACTTAATACATAAGTTCAAATGAAACAAAAATAAACTCTATAATGGCATGTCTAATACAACATCCACTAAGCTTCTACATAATCCTTCTAAGTTGATTTTCCTTTCCCCTTATCGTTGGTTATCTGCTAAACTGAAAACAACAACAATAGAAATGCTGAGACTATGTCTCAGTGAGTTCTAGTAGAACTAACACTGGTTGACTCCTGAGACCTAAACGCATAATATTTAATAACTTAATTCTATAATCCGCGCACTATAAAAATAATTACACAACTCTTTTAACTTATTCACTTCAAGTGCGATCACGTTACATACTTGGACTTAGGCAATATAAAATAAATTAATAAGGATACATAATTATTTTTATACTATAACTGTGTGTGTGTCTATATATATATATATATATATATATATATATATATATATATATATATATATATATATATATATATATATATATAACGGTGAAAGTTGCATAGTTTATTTGTAACATCCCGCTTTTTTCAAAACATTAACTAACGAAATTCTAAACGTAAAGATACCAATTCATTTTTTTATTACATATTTATAAGATTATCTTAAATACTCATCTACTTTAAAATCAATTAATAACTTTTTCAATTGTATTTTTAAAAATAATGAATCAGAGTATTCGCAATAAGTAAAACAAAAGAAACTTCTAAAGCCAAAACTCTTGACGTTTTACTACCCAAAGATAAATCCTAGTTGGTCATAATTATGGATGCTTGTGAAAACTCTTCCAACAAGTCTCACACCAGTACAAAAGTATCTCAGAGCCTCCAACTGCATGCTATTGTGTTTCCTCGCATTTCTCCTACTAGTTTGGCTCGCAACATTATTCGCTCAAGTAACACTATATGTGACACCGTGTCAAATGTAATGGTCATCTCCAAATAACAAACACGGAGCAAATAGACATGCATGTATAGTTATTACATAAAAATATAAATAAATCATATACTTCATTTGACAATTAAATCACAAAGCACCAAAAATACAAATCAACCAAAATGCACAAATCCTATTTGTTAGACTATATGTCAATGCATGATTCCGGAATATCACCACCCTGTAGAGCAAATAGTCCCACCATTGGACAATGTCCCACATTGGACTTGTCCTACCGTTGAACAAATGCTCTTCAGAGTTTCATGTTTAGTTTCCCATCGTTGAGTATTTTTCTGAATCACGTTGCCTTTGCAATGAACTGTCGTCACATACTCGTGACTAGGTTCAGGCCACCAATGCATGCATGAATGTCACCACCTTAGTTAGTAACAAAATGCATCACTCAATCAGAGCGTCCAAAACCATTCAACCTTGTCCTAAACCAACCAGGTTTAGACACAAAGTCATCACCTTGAATAATCACCCGATACCAATCAAAATACACAAATTGTTTAATCTCATAATATCATTCATAAACATGTAATTCATATAACACATATTTTGAAGATACCACACAAACAAAACCAATACATAACATCACAGTACATTTATATCACATATAATTCATGTAGGAAAGCGAATGAAGTGATGTCCTTACCGTTACCAAAGTTGTTTCTAGAATTATGCGTCACAAACTCTTGTTCAACTCGGTTCACACCTTCAAATAAGTAACAATTAACTTAGAATTTAATTGTCTTTCAACTAAAACTCCTACTCAAATAAAGTTTGGGTTTAGTTTACGATTTAGACAAATTCTCATAAAACAACCAAATTATAATTATTATTATTATTTTTTATAAATCAACACAACACAATTGTCTCATAAAAATCATTACTTTAATCTTCTCAAAGAAATAACTATAACAACAACTTTCAAAACATTTATAGAAAAACTATTATAATTAACATCAATAAGTTTTCTAAAAATTTCTTCAACACTAAAACTATCACAACATAAAAGTTTAACCAAATAAAAATTGACTTTGTAGCCAATAACGATTTCCATTGATTAAAACACAATCTAGTCATTACAACGACTTCAACCGGATGAAAATTAATTTTTGACATAGATAAATATTTTCTCTAATCAAAATAGGTTTCTATCAATATCATAAGAAAACCAATACACTTCCAAGAAAATAAATTTCATACCACAGTGATTGTCACTGCCAGCATGTAGTCAATTGCTAAATAGCTTCTGCCCATGCTGTTCTTGCTCCTGCTCATGCCGCTCCTGCCTATGCCGCTCACGCTGCTCATTCTCAATCCGCTCCTGCCCATGCAACTCCTGCCCAAGCCGCTCACTATGATGTACTTAATGCCTCTGTGATGAATGGATGAAACAAAGGAGTCTATGATATGTTATGTTGTCTCTATTTTTTATTTTTTGACGTAATTGAGAAAAAATTATTCATAATAAAAATTTCAAAAACAAAAAAAATTTCTTTTTATAAAAAAAGATAGAGAAATATTTTTACATAAGATAGTTTTCAAATAAGTGAGTTATTAATTTCTTAAATAAATAAAAAAAAAACAATACTAACATTAGCTTATTAACCCATAAAATCTAATCAATATGCAAATATAAAAGACAGTTTTTATATAAAAGAATTATTTTTTTCTTAAATAAGAGAATTATTCCTTTCTTAAACAGTTAACTATTATCTTCAATTAATTAATTTCACTATTATCTTCAACAATTAAAATATTTGATTTATATTGCAGCATTTTTTCATATTTATTTATTCATTCATGTTTGCTAGATTTATCTGCACCAATTAATCAACTTTGTTCTATTTTAATTCACAAACATTAATAAAATTTCTTATAAACTTCATTGAATTAATAATTCATCATAAAAAATAACACGATCGTGTTATACCTTATTAGTACTAAAACAAATTGGCGAAGTCACGCACGCACAAATACTATTACAAAAAGTTGACGTCCCATATCATTCTTTGCGGAGCTAAATCTATAATGCAGTCAACTAGATTTTTTAATATTTCTCATAGGTCATACCATTTAACTTTTTATCTTAAGTGGCAACACACCCTCAGATTTTTTTTTTGAAATTGTATGAAGACGTGAGAAAAGCCAATGAAATGTATATCCATACACAAACTCAGACATGTTGGAAGTTATTCTCTACTTGTAGTGTAAAATGTTTACATGTGTTCAACTATACCAAATATATGATAGGTAAAATGCTAATTTTGTTCTTGATGTTTACATTATCATCCATATTTTATAACCACCTTACGAATAACAATTGTATCTATGAAGTTTACTGATTAGGTAAATTGTGCTAGACTAGTTAAATTAACTTTAAATTTACACAAGTTAAGAAACATGTTTCCCATACTCTAAGTAGGAAGAAAGCTTTGTTGAGATCTATATCCTGACAACTCATCTAATATTTTTCATTCAAATTCGAAGAATTGCAAACGACACCACTTACAGAAATGACAGAAACATTTACGAGGAAAGTTAGCATAAGAGCAAAAACACTTTCTATCATGTTAAAACTGCAAGCCTTCTAACAAATAAAATTGTTAGATAAGACATCGGATGTTGCTTTACCTCAAGAATTATTCCTTTCTAATAATTCTTAAATTGTTTAAGAAAACAGTAAGTCTTTTATCTGCGTCTTGTTTGTTTTTTTAGAATGAATAATTGAAAAGGAATAATTCTTAAACTGTTTTAAGAAAGCTGTAATTTTTAAATTGAACAAAATTATTATTTTTTCTCACCTGATACTTGTTCTCATGGTGGTTGTGGTTCAGGAGAAGGTGGGAACTTATCCACATACTGCCTCACTGGTTGTCACTGCTGGCATGTCGTGCATTGCAAAATAACTCTTGCTCTTGATGCTCCAACTGATCCCGCCCATGCTGCTCCTGCTCACGTCCAAGTTGATTCTCCTACTCATAATTAAAAATAAATGTTTTAAACATTGTTCCAATGTACTACCTCTATGAAATAAAATAAAAATTCTGCTGCATTCATATCTTTAATTTAAATTTGAATTGGTGAGATAAAAATGTTTTGATGTAATTATTAAAAAACACAAATCCTAATTTCGGATGGAATTGAATTTCCGAGAAACAGATCTAAGTTGAGATAAATTGAATTTTCAAAAAACAGAGTAACAGAAAAAAAACAAATAAAGTAGAAGGGATTTGAGAAAGAATGATTTGAGCAAAAAGTAGAAGGGATTTTAAAAAGAGGGATATGAGAAACAAGTAGAAGGGATATGAGAAAGAGAAATATGAGAAAGAGAGATCTGAAGAAAAAATGAAAAGAGAGATATGAAAAAAAAGAAAAGAAAAAAAAAAGATATGTGAATTAGTAGATTAATGGACGAAACTAACGATGAATGGATGAAACAAAGGATAAATGATTTATTTATTGATTTATTTATTTATGTGATGGTGCTGTGAAACAAAGGAGTTCGTGAGTTAGGTCATTCTCAGTCATGTTATTGGCCTGTTTAGTTTGTTGCAGAGTTTTGCAACTTTATGGTACATTTTAATTTATTTGCAGAACTTTAATAAGATTGCATAAGATTTTGTTGTCAAATTATATCGACAAAATGTTTGAAATTTATAATAGGATATGATAATTAATTATGTAGCTTAGGTTCCGCCCTGACACATAATCACACACTTACTGTACTATGATTCTCTTTTGTGGTCTTATTTTCATATCATTCATTGGGGAGCTAAATCTATAATGCAGTCAACTAGATACTTTGATATTTGTCTCATAAGTCCAAGCATTTAACTTTTATCTTAAGTGACAACATGCCCTCGAATATGGCTATGAAGTACGATCCATCCATATAATATAACATTCTACTTCACTATTATCTTCAACGGTTAAAATATTTTATTTATATTGCGGCATATTTTCATATTTATTTATCCATTCGTGTTTACTAGATTTATATGCACCAATTAATTAACTTTGTTCTATTTTAATTCACAAACATTAATAAAATTTATTATAAACTTCCATTGAATTAATAATTCATCATAAAAAATAACACGATCGTGTTATACCTTTTTAGTACTAAAACAAATTGGCGAAGTCACGCACGCACAAATACTATTACAAAAAGTTGATGTCCCATATCATTCTTTGCGGAGCTAAATCTACAATGTTGTCAACTAGATTTTTTAATATTTGTCTCATAGGTCACACCATTTAACTTTTGATCTTAAGTGGCAACATGCCCTCAATTTTTTTTTTTTAAATTGTATGAAGACGTGAGAAAAGCCAATGAAATGTATATCCATACATAGGCTCAGACATGTTGGAAGTTATTCTCTACTTGTAGTGTAAAATGTTTACATGTGTTCAACTGTACCAAATATATGATATGTAAAATGCTAGTTTGTTCTTGATGTTTACATGTCGGATATTATCATCCATATTTTATAATTGCCTTACGAATAAAAATTGTATCTAGAAAGTTTCCTGATTAGGTAAATTGTGCTAGACTAGTTAAATGAACTTTACAATTTACACAAGTTAAGAAATAGATTTCCCATACTCTAAGTAGGAAGAAAGCTTTGTTGAGATCTATATCCTGACAGTTCATCTGATCTTTTTCATTCAAATTCGAAGAATTGCAAACGACACGACTTACATAAATGACAGAAACATTTACGAGGAAAGTCACTATAAGAGAAAAAGTAATTTCTATCATGTAAAAACTTCAAGCCTCCTAACAAAGAAAATTGTTAGATAAGACATCAAATGTTGCTTTTTCTTAAAAATTATTCCTTTCTAATAATTCTTAAACTGTTTAAAAAAACAGTAATTCTTTTATTTGTGTCTTGTTTGTTTTTTTAGAATGAATAATTCAAAAAGAATAATTCTTAAACTGTTTTAAGAAAGCAATAATTTTTAAATTGAACAAAATTATTATTTTTTCTCACCTGATACTTGTTCTCATGGTGGTTGTGGTTCTGGAGAAGGTGATAACTTCTCCTTATATTGCCTCACTGGTTGTCACTGCTGGCATGTCGTCCATTGCAAAATAACTCTTGCTCTTGCTGCTCCAACTGCTCCCGCACATGCTGCTTCTGCTCACTTCCAAGCAGATTCTCCTACTCAGAATTGAAAATCAATGTTTTGAACATTGTTCCAATGTACTACCTCTATGAAATAATGAGATAAAATAAAAATTCTGTTGCATTCATATGTTTAAGTTAAATTTGAATTGGTGAGATAAAAATGTTTTAAAGTAATTATTAAACAACACAAATCCTAATTTTAGATGGAATTGAATTTCTGAGAAACAGATACTAATTTGAGAAAAATTGAATTTTCAAAAAACAGAGTAAAAGAGAAAACAAATAAAGTAGAAGGGATTTGAGAAAGAGTGATCTGAGCAAAAAGTAAAAGAGATTTCAAAAAGAGGGATCCGAGAAACAAGTAGAAAGGATATGAGAAAGAGAAATTTGAGAAAGAGAGATCTGAAGAAAAAATAAAATGAGAGATATGGAAAAAAAAAAGAGATCCAATTAGTGGATTAATGGATGAAACAAATGGTGAATGGATGAAACAAAGGATGAATGATTTATAATTTGTTATTTAAATCAAGATGTTTCTTAATTTCGTAAATTGTTATGATGGTGTTGTGCCTCAAAATGGATGTAAACTTCGATATTTGATCTTAAATTTGATAAATTAAGAAGATGTTATTGTGTCTCGATGACCTTGGATGCTAAATAAGACATATGTGCTTAGATGATATTAAACTCAATAAATTGGGATGATGATATTGTACCTTAGATACGAAGTTTGATATTTTAGCTTAGATGATCTAAAATTTAATAATAAATTGGGACGATGGTATTGTGCCTCGATGACTTTTGATGCAATCTTTGATATTTCAGCCCAATGATCCTTAAGATTACATTGAAAATATTATTTATGCAAATATTAAATACTATGTTGGATGCTTAGTTAACGCAATACAAAATATTGGTGGATGAACAATGAACAACCATTTGATTCATGAGATTTTTGTTTTGGTGGAACTAGCTTGATGTGAAGGAAGATGATGTCATAATTTCATTAATACTTATAAAGATGAAATATTTTTTATAGGACCGCAATAACTGTTGTGCCAAATGATGAGATATTTATTTCCTCTAAGAGTACTAGGCCTACATATGGAGGATATATGGGAGGAAGAAAAAGAGGGAGGATAAGGATACAATTAAGGGAACTGCCTAGCTGGCAGCTTGAGTGAGTAAACAATGAGCTTTGCCTATGCAGCAAGCAACACAAAAACCGAATACATCTTTGTTTGCAATTTGAGCATTACAAATTCTGGATACACTTAAATCATGGAGAAATTTGAATATATTATGCCATTAAATGTGTGATTGATTAGGTACCATGTGCTATTGATTCTGCGAAGGATAAATTTCATTGAAGATTTTTTTTCTTTTGCTATATTTTTATAGTTTCAATATAAAATAAGTTGCAAATATGTTACTATCCATAAGAATATTGATACTTTAATAATGCAGTTCCTTGGCTTTCACAGAAAATGATTTAGGTCGCTGTAAAATCAAATACAACAGCAGCCTAAACTATTTCTTATTGCAAGATGTCCCAAAAGCCCTGCCTAAAACACTTGATGTCCACCAATACAAAATCAAATATTCTGTATGCTACTTGAGGAAAAAACAGTGGACACAAAAATTTAAACAAGTTACAAAGATCTTTCCTGATTACTAACCATGGCAACCCAAAGAGTCCAACTTATGTTATTAATGCAATAACTTAAAGAGTTTGGACAAAAAGTTAGATTGAAATTAAAATGTTTAGAGTTAAAAATGTTACTCTTTTAATTACTTTTGGACTGAGTTTAAAAAGAAAAAATTTATAGTACTGTATTAACTCAAATTATTGGTGCTCTAATAGTCGAGTGTGTGTATGTGTGATTTGAAAAATATTCGTTTTATTTAGTTTTAACTAAATAATGTAGATCATTTGGTTTTAAAAGTTTGGTGTGTGAAAAAGATATAATTTTGGAATTTTGTTGTGGTTGGATAAATTTTAGTTGTGAACAAATTGTTATAAATATTTATGTTTATGTAGTTAGCTCCTTGAGTCTAGAAAAGTAATCGAGACCGTTGGCACCGAGTTAGTAGTGGGGAGAACTCTGATGTATTAATGTTGTCGTGGTGATTAAAGAAAAATGATTTTTCTTAGTTTATGTCTTTCCAAGAAAAAAATTGTTATGATTGATGAGTAAGAATATATACATGTGGTTATCATATCTTTGAAACTTGGGTTTAAAGAAAAATTAGTGATTTGTGATTTCAAGCTTGTATATGTATACTTTCGATTTTTAGAAAAGTTTGCATGATTTTAATTAAAGTTTCAAGTTTATTAAGTAAAGGTTAAAGTCTTGAGTTAGAAATTCTTTTTTTTTTTTAAAAAAAAAAAAAGATTCCAAGTTTCATGAATTAAAATACAAACTTTGTTGAAAAATATATATTTTGAAAAGCATGAAAATATTTCAAAGCAGTTAGAACTTTGAAATTAGAAAAAATACTCATTGATATTTGTTTTGTGTGATTATGTTGTTATGAGGTAAGTACTTTGATTGAACTTTTAGTCTTTAAAAAAATGTAATAGATCAAACTTGTAGTTATTTGAGAAAAAAATAAGTTATGGTAAATTTGAGAAAAATTTGTGGTTGTGTGAAAAATTTTGAGAAAAATAATTTAAAACGTTTCGAATAATTGTTAGTGAATTCATTGAAAATTTCGGAGTCATGTGCACTGACATATAAGCATTGCATTAGGGTGCTTGACACGCGAGTCGTATTTGTTATAATATGATATATGTATATACATGCTCTGTTATTGGTGTTATCATGTCGTAATTGCTAAGTGGTTATTGCTTGTTTTTATGACATAATTATTAAATGTTAATTTCGGTTGGTGACCCTTTACACTATTGTGGAAATTGGGCTTTGCCCTCAGATGATACTTAAGTTTGTTCCACCGACTATTACCTTGACGACGGAAGCTTCGTTAGACTTCCTTGACCGAAATTCGCCGACTGCTTGGGTATACGATCTCATCTCAAGCAGGGATACTTATACGGGGAGGGTAATGAGGACAAGTAGGAGAGCTGGGGCAGTATATCTCGTGGAGCTCACTCACGAGAGGATCGACTATCCGGTACCCTTCGAGATGAATGGAGCATGGGAAGATGTAGAGGATGCCTCAGTTAGAGTTGAGACGGAGGCCACCGTAGGAGCTGGAGATACAGTGGTTGGATCGGGGACTGGCGGGAAGGAAAAGGGGCCGATGCCGGCGGGAAGAGATATTGCTGGACCGTCTAGGCGGGTCGAGCCAGAGCTTCCACTTCTGGTGAATAATCCCCTATTGACCGTCACTAAGGTAGTGAATTGTTATGAGATTCCAGCGCTGCCGAAGCCACTTATCTCGTGGGTGGACCTAACTTCTAAGGAGACTGATCCCTCAATGGCTGATGATGAGGAGGAAGTTACTTCGAGGAGAGATACTGCGTCAGAAAGAACTTGTGGAGTGTGTGGAGGTCACCCTTGTTATTGTAGTTGCTAGTGGGTGATCAAATTAGTTTTTGTTATATAGGACCTTATTGTCTTTCTTTTGGTGGTTGTACTTATTTTATTTTGGGATGACTGTATCTATAACATATCTTGACAATTGACTTTTGTTTGGTGGGTTCATGTTCCATTTTTTTTGACGTGACCATGGGGAGATAAAATTCTTGGAACAATACTTCTGTGCAGGTGTCTGCCGAGAATACCCTAGGGGTATGAGCGATGTCTGATCGGTCTCATAGCTCCAGTGTATTTTCTATTTGTATAATTTGGATTATTGTCCCAAAAATTATCTTATCTTGATTTTATATATGACGTAATTATTTATGACTCTTGTCGTTTTGTGTTACGACATATTATTTTATTAAATTGTTTTAAAAAAAATGCACTCGCGGTGTTAAAAATCAGGGTGTTACAAACCCAATCCATTGACGTGACATATATTTTTATTTAATTTTTTACTATTGGTGTACAGTTAAAATTTAGTTGTTGGACTATGATTGAGAATTTGTTGCTAATTTAATTAATTTAAGTGTTTTGTTGTGTTTGTGGATGTATTTTAAATATTAAATGATATGTTGCGATATAATTTATTTTTTTTAAATGTTCAAGTATTTAAATTTAATTACATTTTTTTTAAATTAAAAAAAATTATTTTTTTTATTACCCTTGAACACAACCCAACCCAACTTGCTCATAATTGGGTTGATTTGGTTCGGATTTGATGGAAAAATCATGGGTTGAGAACTCAACCCAACCCAAATAAAATTGATTAGTTCGGGTATCAGATTTGGCCAAAAACAACCCAACCCAACCCATGTACACCCCTACCTATTAACATCAAGCTTTACATTTTGTTTGTCAAAATACACTGACCTAAAGACTTCTCATCCTTGTTTTTCAATTGATGAGGGATCCTTTATCATCATATGATCTAATGGATATTGTTGTATAAAAGTGCTTTTTTCCAACCTTATTTTATATTCCAAGTACTTTATGTTCATATCCTCTGGTGGCTTTGCAAAATCGTTTGTGGCAAGCCATTCTACTTGCATCCCACCACAAGGCATAATTTGAATGAAAATTGCATTTTGAGGAAGGAAAAGTATGTTAGTAAGACCAACACCATGAACTCCCATTAGTACATCACAAGAGTTCACAACATCTGCAATACTCAACAGATTCCTCCCTACTTCCATAACAATGACTTTAAACCCCATCCCTTTTGCCGTTCTTGCTATTTGATTTGTATTTGTGAAAGATCTTAATGTTTTTCTTGAGAGAATCAGGAGTCTAGGCTTCTTACTTTTATTACCATCTCTGATTTTGATTGCACTATCTCTCTCTAATGAATAAGAACTTCTCAAGAAATCCATGAAGTCTTTGATAGAATAAGAGTACTTTTGAGATTCAATGCTTAGCCATTGATAATACCTTTTAAAGCCTACAATCACCCTTGATGTTTGAAGATTAATACTTCTCTATTTATAGTTTCCTATAGAACTTCAAACATATGGGTTAGCAAAATATAATTGTTGGAGATTTTGCTAAGTTTCCTTAGACTTGTCTTTATTTGCAAAACTGCCATTAGCCTTTATCCTCCTGTTAAGTATGCTGAGAGGATGACTGCGGTGGTCCATCCTCATATCTGGTTTGTACGAGGATGAAGCTTTCATTAATTCTGATGTGACTTGTGCTTTTTGACTTTTTTCTTTCCCAATAGTTGTAGTGTCTTGCTTTATTAGTCAAGGACATCACTTTTTGTACTTTAGTACTTTTACTTATTTTCTTATATCTAAGGGTTTCTTGAAGGATACCCTTGGAAAACAATCATCATCTCTATCAATATCCATAATCTCATAATTTGAAAGGTTTTTGAGAAATGCTTGGTGTTTGACAATCCACCAAGGCTTCTTGTCAGTTATGATAAGCTGAACTTGTCCATTGAATTCTCTACAAGTAAAACAAAAAGTGGAATCATAATGTCACTGATTCATGGATGTGGTTTCCAGTGTAATATGCTGTAGAGAATATTATTGCTGTAATGATGTGATTTTTGGTGCACTGTGGGACTTGTTGGCTAATTTTTACTGACCATTTTGTTATACTACGCATTGCATATGCATCACTCTTCCGAGCATAAGGTCTTATACTCCATGACATGTTTTCAGCCAAGATGGTTGTTTTGTGTGATACGATGTAAACATTGGAGGATTTTCCTTGCAATCTGATATCTCCTTTGGTTTGGCAATATTCTGTTCTTACTTCTGAAACATACAGTGGTTGCTCCACTTTTCTTGTTTCAAAATTTTCAACTGCAAAACAAAGAATGATTAATCCTTCTGTTTATGGAGCTTATAGGAACTTGATTAGGCTAATGTGAGCAATTAGTAAAGTAAAAAAATTAGGGGGGCTGGAACCAAGTTGATTTTATATTTAGAGTTTTGATGTTAACAAAATTATTTTATGAGAACAATATATTTGACTTCAAAGAGTATGAAAGAAGATTCATGTTTTTAAAGAAAATCTAAAATAAGATTTGATTCAAATTTATAATTGAAGAAAATCTTTGACCAGGTTGAAAAGAAAATATGGTTAAGATTTGAAGAAGATTTAATTAAGATTTGATCAAAATTTGAAGAAGATTTGATCAAGATTTATCTACAACAAAATATGAACATAATCAATCTGAAGATTTTGCAAATGTTATCTGAACAAAACAAGAACATAATCAATCTGATGAATTTACAAATTCAATCTGAACAAGATACAATTCAGAATTAAACAAGGACTAAATTGAAGCCCACATTTTAACTATAAATAAATACTCAAAGCTGAAGAAGAAAATCATCGAAAAGTAGAAAAGAGTAGACTTAGAGTTCAAAGAGAGAAACACTTGTTCAAGTTATAAATATTTTCTGAGTGTTCTTTTCTTAGAGTGTGAGAGTTATTATTATTATTAGCTTTGTTAGAAGCAACTACTCAAGTTCCAATCTTTTGTATGCAACCCGATAGTGGTTTAGCTCCCTCTTCAATTTGGGGTTGTTAGGTTGTTAGGAGAAGACTTGACTTGTAGTGTCAAGGTGGTTAGTTCCTCAAAAGTCTGGGGTTGTCAGGCTGTTTGGGAAGACTAGCTTGGAGGGTTCGGTGCTTTGTAATTCAAGGTAATTGAATTAGTGGATTAAAGCCTTATGAATGAGGGGACTGGATGTAGCCAAGTTAGTGGTGAACTAGGATAAATCTAATTGTCAAATTATTTATGCTTTCATTTTTTGCTACCTCTAAATCTGATTGCTTCTTATCCAAGTATTTCATAACAACCAACCAACCTTCATAAAATTAGCAAAAAGTTGTCAACTTTATCAAACACAACTGAACCCCTCTTCTTGTGTCTGCACCTTTAATTGACATCAGAGTTCGGTCTAAAGGCTAAACACTTTACAGTGTTTGAGAAAAGATCGAAGGGTTCAACATGTCTCGATTTAGTGAATCAACAGATGATGAAATTGAGGTATTTTCTAAATTTACTCGATCTGATTTAATTACTGCTATAAATGATTTTTTAAATAAGAATCACAAATTGTCTTTAAAACTGAAAACACTTAAGAAAGAAAATACAAATCTAACTAAAAAAGTTAATGTTTTAAAGAATCAAAATGCTGAATTTAAAACAGAAAATATAACTATGAAAACTAATATTACTGAACTTCAAATAGAAAACACAACTTTGAAAACTGATATTATTGAACATAAAACAGAAAATGCAACTTTGAAAACTGATATTACTGAACTTACAACAGAGAATGCAAATCTGAAAAATTGATATTGTTGAACTTAAGGCTGAAAATCTAACTCTTAAAAGTAACTATAGTTCAACATCAATTGAAAATACCACATGTAACTCTGACAAGCATGAAGAAGTAATTCAAGATTTTCTTGATAGTGGTATAGAAAGAAGCAAGTATGCATCTATAATTTATGATGTTAGTAGGAATGGTAAAAGAGGAATAGGATTTCAAGAAAAAGTAATTGAACCTAAGTTTGTTCCCTATAATGATTTATGTACTATTTTCTATAAGAAAGGTTATGCTAAAATATCTTGTTCTATGCTAACCACGTGGAAAAACAAGAAACCTTTAAGAACTAACAATCCTAAACCCAACCAGATTTGGGTACCAAAGGATAAAATTGTTTATGTTGCAGATGTTCTAAGCAACCAAATTGAAACACCAGTAATGGTGCCTGGTCAATGGATGCTTGCAATATATGAAGGGAAAAAGGTCTATCTCCAAGACTTAACAAACATAAGCCAACTAACTCTGGTGGAAGAAGAACTGGTCAGCACAGTACCTATCACAACCAGAACCATATGATGAACCAGAAATATCAGAAAAATATGGAGTATCAACATAATCAAAACTGATAGATAAATCACACATATCAATATAACTGGAACTACCAGAAGAATCAGAATTACCATCAGTTCCAAATTACCAGAGGAACCTGATACATCAGCAGAAACAGAAGTGTCAGATTAACAATCAGAATTAGGAGACTTCTTTGAACACTCCAATCAAATTCATGAAGACTACAAACCTGGACGGGAATTTAAATCCCTTCATCCAGGCCTTCTAATAAGAGAATATGCAAATTCAGAATCTAAAAACCAGAAAAGAAGAAATACGAGGGTTTTCAGAGAGAAACTGAAACTGTTGACATATAGATTATATCTTTCTTTTAATTTAATTATTGTCTGATATTATGTTTACTGTGATAACAAGAAGCTTGATCTTAAAAATCAAAGCTATATAAGTATTTTGCAAGTTCTAAAAAATCAAGAGGAACAAGAAGATCCACAAAATCTGAACACTTCAGTAGAATTAGCATCCAAGTTTGGTTTTTCAGAAACAAGCAGAAACCACCAGAAACAAAACTGATGTTTTGGCTGTATTGATTTCATTCTTCAATTATCTGATTTTTATTATGTTATATGACAAACAACTTGACCTTAAAAAGTCAAAGCAAGTTGAGGATACTGCAGGTTTACTAGAACCAGATGAAACAGATGCAGACAAACCAGAAGATGACAAATCTCCAAATGATAAATCTGATCAAGTTAGAAAGAGTCAAAGATAATTCAGAAGGAAAATATGGATGGAAGTACAAGTCATCTCATCCTGAAACTCTAATCATTGGAAGTGCAAGTGATCCTTTGAGGATCATATCATCACTTAAAGATACTAGTTTGTTTGGCTTACTCTCATCAATTGAGCCTACCTCTATTGATGAAACATTGGCAGATGATGGATGGATTCTTGCAATGCAAGAAGAGTTAAATGAATTTGAGAGGAATGATGTTTGGGATCTAGTACTTAGACTAGAGAAGAACATTATTGGAACCAAGTGGGTTTTCAGAAACAGGCTAAATGAAAAGGGTGAATTGGTCAGAAAGAAGGCAAGACTTGTCGCACAAGGCTACAGTCAGCAAAAGGGCAGTGATTACACTGAGACATTTGCTCCAATGGCCAGGTTAGAAGTTATTCGTATCCTACTTTATTTTGCTGCCAATAATAACATTACATTATTTCAAATGGATGCTAAAGGTGTTTTCTAAATAGTTACATAAGTGAAGAAGTCTATGTTAAAAACCCCCCCATGTTTTGAAAGTTATGAATTTCCAAATCATGTTTTTAAACTTAGGAAATCTCTGTATGTCCTAAAACAAGCACCTAGGGCATGGTATGATAGACTTAGTAACTTCTTGCTTAAAAATAACTTTGAAAGATGACAAATAGGTAATACACTTTTTAGAAAATCAATAGGAGATGACATTCTTATAATTCAAATTTATGTTGATGATATTATTTTTGGATTTACTAATGGCACTCTTTACCAAGAATTTTCTAAATTGATGCAGCTTGAATTTCAAATGAGTATGATGGGAGAACTTAAGTTCTTCTTAGGGATACAAATTCAACAAAGTCAAAAAGGTATATACATTCATCAAACTAAATATACAAAAGATCTTCTCAAGAAGTTTAAGATGAGTAATTGCAAACCTATGACTACACCAATTCACCTTACTTGTTCACTTGAAAAAGATGATTCAGGCCAAAAAGTTGACCAAAAAAACCTATAGAGGAATGATAGGATCCTTACTTTACCTTATCGCTTCTAGAACTGACATCATGTTTAGTGTATGTGTATGTGCAAGATTTCAAGCAGACCAAAGGGAATCACATTTAACTACTGTTAAGAGAATCCTTAGATACCTAAAAGGCACTACCAACCTTACCTTGTTCTACAATAAATCTCCTAAGTACAAACTCAGTGGATATTGGATGAAGCATCAACTTGAAGACTACAAAATCCTAGAATCCAACATTCCCATCTATTGCGATAACACTTCTGCCATTTGTCTAATCAAAAACCCTATCTTACATTCTAGAGTTAAACGCATAGAGATCGAACACCACTTCATTAGGGACTTTGATTAAAGAGGGGTACTAAACATTCCGTTTGTATACATTGAACACCAATGGGCTGAAATATTCACCAAACCACTACCTGAAGATAGGTTTGACTTCATCAAGAAAAACCTAAACCTTACCTTCATACTTTACTGATATTGTGGTAACTTCAAAAAACAAAAGTATTCATGTTATTGTTATATTTTCTGGTAATATGTTATATTCATGTTATTCAAAAAACAAAACAAAAAAAAATTATGAAAAAAAGTCTCACTTTCAAGTCTATTTGTCTGATGACAAAAGGGGGAGAAAGATATTTGAAAAAAAGGAGAGAAAATGATATGTAGACTTAGGGGCAACCCTACGTTACGGGGAGTCAAAGAAATATAAAGAAAAGTTGTTATACAAAATATAAGTTTTGTCATCATCAAAAAAGGGGAGATTTTTGGAACCAAGTTGGTTTTACATTTAGAGTTTTGATGTTAACAAAAGTATTTTATGAGAACAATATATTTGACTTCAAAGAGTATGAAAGAAGAATCAGGTTTTTGAAGAAAATATAAAATAAGATTTGATTCAAATGTATAATTGAAGAAAATCTAAAATAAGACTAGATTCAAAATTATAACTGATGAAAATCTAAAATAAGATTTGATTCAAATTTATAATTGAAGAAAATCTTTGACCAAGTTGAAAAGAAAATATGGTTAAGATTTTAAGAAGATTTAATTAAGATTTGATCAAGATTTGAAGAAAATTTGATCAAGATTTGAAGAAGATTTAATTAAGATTTGGATTATAGTTGATCAAAATTTGAAGAAAGATTTGAAGAAGATTTGTAGAAGATTTTATCAAGATTTATCTATAACAAAATATGAATAGAATCAATCTGAAGAATTTGCAAACACAATCTGAACAAAATAGGAACATAATCAATCTCAACAAGATACAATTCAGAATGAAACAAGGACTAAATTGAAGCCCAAATTTTAACTATAAATAGATACTCAAAGCTGAAGAAGAAAATCATTGAAAAACAGAAAAGAGTAGTCTTAAATTCAAAGGGAGAAACACTTGTTCAAGTTATAAATATTTTCTGAGTGTTTTTTTCTTAGAGTGTGAGAGTTATTATTATTAGAGTAGTCTTATCAGGTTTGTTAGAAGAAACTACTCAAGTTCCAACTTTTTGTATCCAATTCGATAGTGGTTTAATTCCTTCTTCAATCTAGGGTTGTTAGGTTGTTAGGAGAAGACTTGACTTGTAGGGTTAAGGTGGTTAGTTCCTCAAAAGTCTAGAGTTGTTAGGCTGTTTGGAAAGACGTGCTTGGAGGGCCAGGTGCTTTGTAATTCAAGGTAATTGAATTAGAGGATGAAAGCCTTATGAATGATGGGACTGGATGTAGCCAAGTTAGTGGTGAAATAGGAGAAATCTATCTATCAAGTTATTTATGCTTTCATTGTTTGGTACCTCTAAATCCGATTGCTTCTTATCCAAGTAATTTATAACAACCAACCAACGTTCATCAAATTAGCAAAAAGTTGTCAACTTTATCAAACACAATTCAACCCCTTTTCTTGTGTTTGCACTTTCAAGGGGTTGATATTTTAACCACCATGATTTGTTATGCATATGCATAGAATATCAACCATTGATTTATTTATCAACAGTTGAAATTGCTCACTTTTGAGGAGTGTACTCCGAACTTGAACCATCTTTCTAGTCTCAATCTTATTAAGACAAACAAATCTTACTTTCAGTTTTTGTTGAAGAGCTGCTGGTTTCATTGATGAAAGTCTTTGTTGCATTATCTTCAACTGCAAAATAAAGTGATTTCTGTCAAAATCATTATATGGTCATTAAGGAGGTTGAGATGTTTATTCATCCAAATGTATTATGCTTATCTTTATTTTTAAATTTTTTTGATGGAAATTAAGGAGGTTGAGATGTTTATTCATATAATTAAACCACAAGTAGAGTTGTTACGAATTTACTTTTACTACTTTGATTTTATTATTACCTTTAGCTATTTGTTGAGATATTCCAGTGGCATTGACAACATTTTTTGGTACAACTCTTTCATTTGACAAATGAGATATTCACATGATTAAATTAAGGTTTAACTTAAATTCTTATCCTTATTGAAATGAATAGACAACAGAAATTCATCCTTTCTTCTACGTTGTTTATCCTCTGACATAGAGGACATAAATTCATCCTTTCTTCTGCGTTGTTTATCCGATCTTCTACGTTGTTTATCCTCTCTTCGAGGTTATTTCGATGAAGAATTCAACTTTCCCCTCCAAGTCAGAGATCTTGGTCTCAAAGCTGATCTTCTGAACCTCATACTTCCTAATTTGCTTGTGAAGGCCTGTAATTTCTTGAAGTCAGCTATCCTCAATAAACACCACCATGTGATCCAAAGATAGCACACAGAGAACTGAAGGTAGGTCAACGAAAAATGCCTTCTTGCAACATTCAGAACCTAGGTCACAGAAGACTGTTAAGTCAACCAGCTGAATAAATATGTTGGCTTTCTTCGCCGAACACATATTTGCCCATGCCATTGATAAGAAGGAAATGTGGTTGATGAGGCTCCACGACCCTCTGAATTGGTTATCAATCGCTTTTAACTAGTATAATTGGCATGTATTTCTTGAACATTTTCGGTCTTGATAGCCGTGAAGGTGGTTAAACTTATAACAACGACATCTTTAGGGGTCGATTCCACCACTCGGATCGACACGAAGTTAGCCTCCGCAACAAAAGTTGACCTCTTGTTCCTCCTTCACTTCTTTTCTTTGAAAGTTATAGCCTTTGCAAAGTGGCCATCCTTCCTGAAACGAGAAAATGACAAAGTAAGAACAACAACATATAAAGACTCATAAAGGCACAAATATCCTAATGTAACGCAACTTACTAAGACAATCTTCGACCTCCTCTTGAGTTTCACATGACAATAACTCCCGAGTTCCTATGAACCTTGAAGAATAAATCATTTCAAGATTGAGTCATTTATTAAGTCATTTGATAAAATAATGATGGAAGATCATTCTTAGAATGTTATGGTTATTCAATTAAAGAACAATTGACAAAAGAGATATTTTTAGAAAAGCAACATGTAGTAAATCAATTGGCATTTCGAACATGGTCTTCCCAACATTTAATGAGCAGTTAAAAGTCAAGATTTGAAGGTCTACTTGCAAAAACAAACATGCAGATTGATTTGCAGAATGATCTCTATAATGATGACAGATTGATAAAAGATCATTCTGGTTGATAACAAGATCATTATGGTTGATAACAAGATCATTATGGTTTATCAAGGATTATTCTTGTGGTTTATTAAAAGATCATTCTGGTTCATAAGAATAGCAGTCTGGACAAACCAAGATCATTCTGGTTTTTGACAGCAACCGTCTAATCAAACCAAGATCATTCTGGTTTGCGAAAGTTTCAACCTTTTTATACAAGATCATTATGGACTATTGGTTTTAAAAATAAAAATGAAATGAATCAATTCCATATCTTAAGTGAATTAAAAAGGCAACTCAAAACAATACTTAAGCCGAAAAGTCTAGCTAAAGGTCCAAAGAAGCAAACAATATGAAGATCAATCTCCAGATTGATGAGTTATGAGCAAGGACAGGTAGGACAACAAGGTCACTATTGTTGTACCTTTTTGCAGAAATCACATCATGCTTCTGAGACATATGTCTGACACTAGACAGCTACTAAATCACTCATGCACGTTTTACACACAACACAAAATCAAGAACATTCTGGTTTTACAAAAGAACTTTCTGGTTATTCTCTTTTAAAGACATAATTAAAACAAATAATTTTCCACAGTCCAAACCATAAGTTAAAGACTAACAAGACTGCTCAAATCAATGGTGAAGCCCAGAACTCGAGCTGAATGCCCAAATGAGGAAAACAACCTCCAGATTAATGACAAAAGTTCAATTTACAAATCTACCAACACTTGTTCAAGTAAGAACAAGTCAAAAACTCTTGAAGCAAACTACAGCTCCCTTCACTATATCTGTGGATCATCATTTACTGAGTTTGCCTTTATTCATTTCAAACAAGTGTTGAGAAGTTTCAAGATCCCAAACACTTTTATCATACACATCATTTGTAACTCAAGTCTATCTTTTATGTTAAATTGAGTGTGTTTGTAAAAATCCTTTCAAGGTTGAAAGAAAACTGTAAAAATTCTTTCTAGGTTGAAAGGTGAAGATTGTAATTGATCAAGGTGTGATCAAAAGAAAATGTGTGAAGGAGAACATTTTGGTTCTGAAGCACATAGTGAAAACCTCATGGTTGTGAGGACTGGAGTAGCCCAAGTTGGGTGAACCAATACAATTTTTGTGTATGATCTCTCTATCCCTTATCTTTAATTATTTGCACACACAAATGACACTTCACTATAAGTTAATCTGTTTTATTTACTTCTAATAGATGCAGAACATTTTGGACATGTTGTTTCAACCAAGTTTGATCTTGAGTTAATTTAAATTAAGCACATGAAATCAAAATTTTAAAAGGGTCAAAATTCAAACCCCTTTTCTTGTGATTGACATTGCTACTTCAGAGCCATCGTGGTTAAGTATTGTTTGACGAACAACTATACATGCTTCGACCCTATCGTTAACGACCAAACGATGTAATAGATATCCTTGAAACTGCGGAGGGAGTCCATATATGGTGCAAATAACCTGTTAGGTTTCTTCAAGGACATCAAATTCTGACCCATTGTATCCTCATCCCAAAAGGGGTAGAAGATGAAAAAAAAAAAAACTGACAAATTGTCGGCGTCCCTCCCGTGTAATGGCACACCCATTGGAAAACCCTCAAGTAGGCCAATGTGTTAGGGTGAATTTTAGAAGGGCATAGATAGATTCAGATGACGGAAGACATTCATTTAAGTCTCTTTTGATAGTGCCAACTTCAGTAAAACAGTCCTATGAGCTCCTAACTTTAAAAGTCAACACCACCCCTGTGGTTCCCAGACCATCTCCTCAAAACTCTCTTCATCCATCAAGAACACTAAGTTGTGTAGCGAGCTAGCTGCTTTCACCACGTCAACCTAAAAGGCAAAAGAAGAAGAAAATCAACTGGGCATCCAAATCATCCCTTCAATTGCCATTTCAAAAGTGAAATGGTAAAAGGTAGAACCATAGTGCCACTAAATAATAGGGAGAACTTTGAATCCTATGGAGTAGGTACGTGAGTACCTACTGCGGCTTCGCATTTTTTTGAGATTTGATCGTGAGTACCTAAATAAGAGGTTGTCTCAGATTTTTTTGGAGGGACTATTACATTCATCTCTTTCTTCTCCACATTTTCTTTGGTTTGTGCGAAGAGAGGCGCTCTTGTTCTTCTAAGTTCGATTGCGATAGTGGTGTTTTCATTTACTTTCATCATTTTTTGTGAATTCTCAATTCTAATCACATACTTCGTTAGTTTGCTATGTTGTTCATCTTTACCTTATTTCATACTTAGAGGGTTTTAAATTTTTGATGCGGCAGTGACCAACGATGTTCACTAGTCTGTCGTGCCCTTTATTTAGAGCCACTATGGATATCCCTTTTACCCTTTTGCTTTTGAAAACGACAGTTGAAGGGACAATTTGGGTGTCAAACTGATCTTCTTTTTCTTTTTCTTTTCAGGTCGACATGGTGAAAGCAGCTAGCTATTTAGAGGCACTATGGTTTTCCCTTTTACCTTTTCACTTCATAAATGACAGTTGAAGGGATAATTTGGGTGTCAAAATGATATTCTTTTTGTATTTCTTATTATTCTTTTCAATTAAACATTGTGAAAGCAACTAGCTCGCTACATGACTTAGTGTTCCCAATGGACGAAGAGAGTTTTGAGTAAGTGGCTTGAGAATCGCTAGGTGTGGTGTCAACTTTTTCAATCGGTAGTACAAAAGATTGTTTTACTAAATTTGGTACTACCAAAAGGGGACTGAGAGGTGTTGGCCTCTAGTGATGACAAGAAGATATGCTCAGAATATCCGATGATCTCGATCCCTTTATACTAGGTCATTTTCAAGGATATCAATTATAGGCTTCCTTTCACAAAGTTCAAGAGGGATGTCTTCCAACAACTCCATCTATGGCCTTCTTAAATTCACCCTAACACGTTGGCCTACTTGAGGGTTTTCCAATGGGTGTGCCGTTACATGGGAGGGACGCCGATAATTTGTCCGTTCTTTTTAATCTTCTTCCCTCTTTGGAATGAAGATACAATGGGTTATAATTTGGTGTCCTTCAAGAAACCTACATGTTATTTGCACCCTATATGGACTCCCTTCGCAGTTTCAATGATAGCTGCTACGCATTCGACTGTTGACGGATAGGGACGAAGCATGTATAGTTGTTCGTCAATTAATGCTCGACCATGATGACTCCTATGGGGTTTGTTGAATACGAAAACTATTGAGAGACATATTGAATAACCCGTGTGTTTCAACTACACAGCGGAGGTTCTTTTTATATAGATAAAAAGGAATACAAATAAACAGTAATACTAACGGGCCAAAATACTTACAACCCATCTAATCTAATTATTTACATTCTAATATTTTAAAACTCCCCCTCAAGCTGGAGCATATAAATCAAATGCACCCAGCTTGTTACAAATATAACTAATTCTAGGACCTCGCAATGACTTTGTAAAAACATCTGCCAACTGATCATTGGAATTGACAAAGCTGGTGATGATGTCACCCGATTCGATCTTTTCTCTAATAAAATGACAGTCTATCTCAATATGCTTGGTCCTCTCATGAAATACAGGATTTGAGGCAATGTGCAGTGAAGCTTGATTATCACATATTAGTGTCATTGTGCTGGCCTCTTCAAATTGAAGTTCTTTCAGTAACTGTTTCAACCAGATGAGTTCACATGTTACTAGTGCCATGGCCCTATATTCTGCCTCAGCGCTGGATCTTGCAACAACAATTTGTTTCTTACTCTTCCAAGATATTAAATTTCCTCCAACAAGTACACAATACCCGGAAGTGGATCGTCTATCTGTGGGTGAGCCTGCCCAATCGGCATCTGAGTAGCCAACGATCTGAGTATGTCCTCTATCTTCATAAATGAGGCCTTTTCCAGGTGCACTTTTGATGTATTTCAGAATTCGAATTACAGCATCCATATGTTCTTGGCAAGGAGAATTTAAGAACTGGCTTACCACACTGACAGCGAAGGAAATGTCTGGACGAGTAACTGTGAGATAGTTTAATTTCCCAACCAATCTCCTATATCTTCTTGAATCTGATAGAGGCTCCCCCTGATTAGGTAGGAGTTTGACATTTGGATCCATAGGAGTATCAACTGGCTTGGCATTTAACAGACCTGTTTCTTCAAGAATATCCATAGCATATTTTCTTTGTGAAATTACAAGGCCATCCTTGAATTGGGCTACCTCAATACCCAAAAAATAACGGAGTTTACCAAGGTCTTTAGTCTGAAATTGATTTGAAAGATGTTGTTTCAACTAGAGTATTCCTTGCTGATCACTACCAGTTATAACAATGTCATTCACATAAACAATAAGATAGATGCACCCTTGGGCTGAGTGACGATAAAATACAAAGTGATCGGCTTCACTACGAATCATACCAAACTCTTGTATTACCGAGCTGAATCTGCCAAACCAAGCTCTAGGAGACTGTTTAAGACCATAAAGAGACCTGTGCAGCCGACAAACCATGGTGGAAGACTCCCCCTGAGCAACAAACCCTGGTGGTTGCTCCATATAAACTTCCTCTTCAAGATCACCGTGCAAAAAGGCATTTTTAATGTCAAGTTGATGGAGAGGCCAATGTCGAATTGCTGCAATGGAGAAAAACAGTCTGACAGATGCCATTTTGGCAACAGGTGAGAATGTATCGCTGTAATCCAACCCAAAAATCTGAGTATATCCCTTGGCTACCAACCGAGCCTTAAATCGATCAATCTTACCATCAGGGCCAACCTTCACTGTATAGAGCCAACGACACCCGACTAAAGACTTCCCATGAGGTAAAGGAACCAGTTCCCAAGTACCACTGCTTTGTAGAGCACACATCTCATCAAGCATTGCTTGCCTCCACTCAGGGTGGGATAATGCTTCACCTGTAGTTTTAGGAATAGAAACAGAAGACAAAGAGGACAAGCAAGTGTAATGCAAAGGAGAAAGACGATGATAACATAAATCAATATAATAAGGAGATGGATTACGGGTTGTGCGAATATCCTTACGAAGAGCAATGGGAAGGTCATGCTCAGGTGGCAGGGCCGGATCCGGAGGTGGCGTCGGAGGAGAGTCTACAATGGGAACAGGAACAGGCACAACAGAGGGTAGGCGATGACGCTGATATGTTTGTAGTGGTCGTGGAGGTTGGGGGGCAGACTCGACAGGTTCGATATGAGGAAGAGTGGGTGGAATAGGGATAACTATCTGAGGAGGTTCGGGATTAATGTCCTGATGGGGCTCAGTAGCTATATGGGTAGATTTAAAATATGGTACAGACTCGAAAAAGGTAACATCGGCTGATGTAACGTAGCGGTGTAGTGTAGGAGAATAACAACGATAGCCCTTTTGGGACCGATGATAACCGAGAAAGACAAACTTGAGTGATCGAGGTGACAATTTGTCCAAACCAGGAGATAAATTGTGGACAAAACACGTGGACCCAAAGACACGAGGTGGTAGTGGGTGAAGAGGGGAATGGGGAAAGAGGACCGAATGAGGGATATTGCCATCAAGGACAGAAGACGGCATACGATTGATAAGGTAGCATGCTGTTATGACTGTATCCCCCCAAAAATGGAATGGAACATTGCCATGGATAAGTAAGGTTCGTGTGGTTTCAATGAGATGCCGATTTTTGCGTTCGGCTACCCCATTTTGCTGGGGTGTATGAGGACATGATGTTTGGTGTAGAATACCATTGGAAGCCATAAAACTTTGAAACTTATGGGACAAATATTCTCGAGCATTATCACTTCTTAAGGTACGAATAGAAACCCCAAATTGAGTTTTAATTTCTTGATAAAATTGCTCAAAAATGGAAAACAGTTCAGCTCTATTTTTCATTAAAAATGACCACGTACAACGAGAGTAATCATCAATAAAAGTAACAAAATACCTAGACTCTAAAGTAGACACAGTACGAGAGGGACCCCGAACTTCAAAGTGAACTAAAGCAAAGGGAGATGATACTCTTTTATTGACTCGATCAGGAAAATTACTACGGGTGGGTTTCCCTAACTAAGACGACTCACAATGTAAAGTAGACAACTTAGACAAACTAGGCACCAGTTTTTGCAGTTTGGTAAGACATGGGTGTCCTAGCTGAGCATGGATAGTATGAGGGGACTCTGTTGCAGAGCACGTCTTGGAAGATGTAGAAAGGTAATAGAGGCCTTGAGACTCACATCCGACGCCAATCGTCCGTCTCGAACTCCAGTCCTGCAAGGTAACATTATAATTAGTGAAAGTAATAATAGAGTCATGGGACCGAGTCAATCGACTAACTGAAAGTAAATTAAAAGGGCATCCAGGTACATAGAGAACAGATGCAACTGAAATGGAAGGGAGAATTTGGACAGTGCCAACTCCTTGAGACCGGGTTTGAGTACCATTGGCAGAAGTTATAGTAGGTAAAAAAACCAGATGTAGAGAGTGAAGAAAAGAGACCTTTATTACCAGTGACATGATTAGATGCACCAAAATCAAGAACCCAAGGGCCAAGAGAAGATGAGTGAGAGAGGTAAACAGATGAGTTTCCAATATGTGCAACCGAAGTAGGAGAACTAGAGTTCGGATGACTTTGAACCCATTGAAGGAAATCTTCATAATTTGCCGGGGAGCCTTGTGGAGATGGTGTAGTCTGAACAGTGGCAAAAGGATCAAGCTGAGTTGCATTTATTGAAGACGAAGGCTTACCATGCAACTTCCAACAGCGATCAATAGTGTGTCCAAGCCGATGACAATGCTCACATTTGGGACGAGGCTTAGAGTTCGATGGTCCTCCACGAGAGCGATTCTGATTATGTCCCTGAGATGCAAGGGCAGCAGTGTCACCTGGAGCTGAAGTCATAGAATGCTCAACTGGATGCTTTGCTAGTACTCGAAGGAGGATCGCTGAGGTAGTAGACATATCCGGAACAGTAACAGACCCCAAAATTTGATCACGAGTTGCAGAGTACTCTTGGGGTAGGCCATAGAGTGCAAGGAGCATGAAGAAGGTGCTGCGTTGTTCCAACTCTTTCTTCCGTTCAACGGGATTACTTGCAGCAGGAGGGAGAAGCTCATTAAAATCATGAAGTGCACTATGAACGGTGCCTAGATATGAAGAAATCGAGCCATCTATTGTCTTCGGAGTAATGATTTTCAGCAAGCGGTGACAAACTCCATAGAGACGTTGAGTGTCGTTAGTATAGAGTGCCTTTGCTTGACTCCAAACTGATTCACACGTGAGATGTGGACGGAAAATCAGTTTGACATCTGGATGAAGTGTAGACTTAATGACACTACACAGCTGAGCATCTATCTGTTTCCATTTGGATGTTTCAGTCACAACCACCTTTTCAGGATTTTGAGTGAGATGGTCCTCGTAACCTTGACCAAGCATCCATAGTTTGATGTCGGCGGCCCAACTATCATAATTTGACCCATTCAATGTTTCGACAGAGAGAGGAGAAGTGATGTAGTTGGTGAAAATGCTCTTTGTTTCAGACTGAGACGTCATGGTCAATAAAGAGTGCCAGAAAACGCGTCGGAACCGGGAAAACAGGGGCTGTTTGAACTGGAACTCGTATATCCATAACTCGAAACTCAAAACTGAGGGCATATATGGAAGCAGGAGGCCGAGGCGAGTGCCACGGAAGAAGCGGCGCCGTGAACGGCTGCTGTTGGCGGCGCGTGGATCTCACGCGCGTGAGGGCTGGAGGCGCGTGAGGGCGCGTGGAGGTGTTTCTGGTGGCGCGTCTGAAGGGGTAGGCCGATCTGGGGTGTGCGACACTGCTGGCGTGGTCGTTCGTCGAAAAAAAAATCGTCGGAGACAACAACAACAGTGACGGCAGTGGCGGCGGTGCGTGGACGGATGGATAACAGATTTTGGAATTAGTGTATCAAAGGCAGCGTGGAGGAAACCGAAGTTGAGAGCACGGTTTGCTGGAAAAAATATTCACCGGAGACAGTAGGTCCACCGGGTAGTTGACGAGCAGGGTTATCTCTCAACAGACTCTGATACCATGTTGAATACGAAAACTATTGAGAGAAATATAGATAAAAAGGAATACAAATAGACAGTAATACTAACGGTCCATAATACTTACAGCCCATCTAATCTAATTATTTACATTCTAATATTTTAACAGGGTTGATGAGAACGGTGCAATATTCAAAAACATCGTTCCCATATTCCATTTCTTTTCGTTGAACAAACATTTTGGGGGTTTAGCGTTTAGAGATTTAGGAATGACAACATAACCCGTACCTGCAAGTATACATCCGAAACCGTCTTGATTTCGGGGGGGTTAAATACGCATTGATTGAGTGCGGGTGTGGGTTTTCTCCTGAATTAAAATTCAGGGGAGAGGATGGGTGCAGGTGTGTTGATATCCACCCCGCACCCGCACCCGAACCCACCCCGTTAGTAATTTTATTATAATTTTTAAAGTTTATATAGATGCACATATTGAATATACTTAATATTTTTTTAAATATTAAAAATTATAATCTCATCTCTATGAAAAATATTTTTTTAATTTTATTATTGTCTAATAACAATTATTTTATTATATTAATTATAATATATATGATTTTTAATTTATAATTTTATATATATGAATGAGTGTGGGTGTGGGCGGAGAAACCCGAAACCCGTTGTGGACGGAGATAGGGGTCTAAATTTCACACCCGCTAAAAATGGAGGCGGGTGCGGGTTTTACCCGATTAGTCGGGTGCAGAGACGGAGAGGAAAAAATCCTCCCTGCCCTATCCCGTTGCTATGTCTATTAATATGAAAAACAACACTTTCTACACAAATTTAACATTGGTTTATGGGATTAGTTTTTGTAGATCAATATGCCTTTCTGAATTTAGTGATGCTGTAACTCAGGTATTGGAAATTAAGCTTCCAGGAAAAAATGTAGTCAAAGGATCTGCTTTTCGGAATTGGCTGCGGGTACAGAAGCTGAAGAAATTACGAGTAGTGGTTTATCAAATAGAAAACTGTATTTTAAATTAACGGGCTGTTTGGGCAAATGATTATTTTTTTGTTTTTATTTGATTTAAGTTTTTATTTTCTTGTATTTTTGTATTTTTTAAAACTAGGGAAGGAAGAAATTTTTATTAATTAAAGTGGTACTAATAACTAATTTATCAAAGAATTTGAACTCAGTACTTTGAGTTTACAAGACTAAACTCTTATTACGCAATTACATACAATTAATCTTGTTGATTTGCCTGTATAAACGAGGGATTGCAATTTAACATAAAAATAATTATTACTTTATTTGACAAATCTAATTTATCATAGGTTATTATTATTTTCGTTATGAAGTACAACTACAAAACGAAGATAATAATAACCTATAATAAAATAGAGTTGTAAAATAAAGTAATACTAATGAACATAATAATAACATATAATTAAATAGAGTTGTCAAACAAATTAATAATTATATCTTTATTTGACAACTCTATTTTATTATATGTTATTATTATTTTCGTTATGATGTATAACTACAAGACGAAGACAATAATAACTTATAATAAAATAGAGTTGTCAAATAAATATGTAATTATTAATTTATTTGAAAAATCTATTTTATTAAATGTTATTGTTAGCTTCGTTATTAAATACAACTTCATAACAAAGCTAACAATAACATATAATAAAATAGAGTTGTGAAATAAATTAATAATTACATATTTATTTGACAACTCTATTTTATTATATGTTATTGTTAGCTTTGTCATTAAGTATAACTTTATAACGAAACTAACAATAACATACAATAAAATAGAGTTGTTAAATAAATAAATAATTACATATTTATTTGACAACTCTATTTTATTATTAGTTTCGTTATGAACTTGTACTTAATAACCAAACTAATAATAACATATAATAAAATAAAGGTGTCAAATAAATATGTAATTATTTATTTATTTAACAACTCTATTTTATTATATGTTATTGTTAGCGTGGTTATTAAGTACAACTTCATAATCAAGCTAACAATAACATATAATAAAATAGAGTTGTGAAATAAATTAATAATTACATATTTATTTGAAAACACTATTTTATTATATGTTATTGTTAGCTTCGATATGAAGTTGTATTTAATAACTAAACTAACAATAACATATAATAAAATAGAGTTGTCAAATAAAAATGTAATTATTAATTTATTTCACAACTCTATTTTATTATATGTTATTGTTAGTTTGGTTATTAAGTACAGCTTCATAACCAAGCTAACAATAACATATAATAAAATAGAGTTACCAAATAAAGATGTTATTACTTTATTTGATCATTCTATTTTATTGGTTGGTGATGTTTGGTTGATTTTGTTATGGTGACAAAGTGAAGTATTGGTTGGTGATGTTTGGTTGGGGTTTGGGGTTTTGGGGTTTTAGGGTTTTAGGGTTTAGGGTTTAGGGTTTGGGGGTTGGGGTTTAGGGTTTAGGGTTTAGGGTTAGGTTTAGGGTTTAGGGTTTAGGGTTTAGGGTTTAGGGTTTAGGGTTTAGGGTTTAGGGTT
>JBBPBQ010000004.1:0-15426 GCA_037974755.1 Cicer yamashitae
ACCCTAAACCCTAAACCCTAAACCCTAAACCCTAAACCCTAAACCCTAAACCCTAAACCCTAAACCCTAAACCCTAAACCCTAAACCCTAAACCCTAAACCCTAAACCCTAAACCCTAAACCCTAAACCCTAAACCCTAAACCCTAAACCCTAAACCCTAAACCCTAAACCCTAAACCCTAAACCCTACACCCTAAACCCTAAACCCTAAAACCTTCTCAAAGTTACATCACACACAATTCACAGTAGAGTAGTCAAATAAAGTAATAAAGTCTTTAATTGACAATTCTATTTTATTATAAATTATTATTATCTTCGTTGCGTAGTACACTACAACACGAAGATAATAATAACTTGTAATAAAATACAGTTGTTAAATAAATATATAATTATTACTTTATTTGACAACTCTATTTTATTATACATTATTATTATCTTCATTTTGTAATTGTACTTTATAACCAACATAATAATAACGTATAATAAAATAGAGGTGTCAATAAATATGTAATTATTACATTATTTGACACCTCTATTTTATTATATGTTATTATTATCTTCATTATGAAGTAAACCTACAAAACGAAGATAATAATAACATATAGTAAAATAGAGGTGTCAAATAAAGTAATAGTTACATATTTATTTGACTACTCTATTTTATTATACGTTATTATTATCTTCGTTTTGGAGGTGTACTTCAAAACGAAGATAATAATAAAGTATAATAAAATAGAGATGTCAAATAAAGTAATAATTACATATGTATTTGACACCTCTATTTTATTATACGTTATTATTATCTTGGTTTTGTAGTACATTTAATAACGAAGATAATAATAACGTATAATAAAATAGAGTTGTCAAAAAAATATATAATTATTAATTTATTTGACAACTCTAATTTATTATAGGTTATTATTATCTTCGTTTTGTAGTTGTAACGAAGATAATAATAACATATAATAAAATATATGTGTCAAATAAATATATAATTATTAATTTATTTGACATATCTATTTTGTTTAGGTTATTATTATCTTCGTTTTTTAGTTGTACTTCATAACGAAGATAATAATAACATATAACAAAATAGATGTGTCAAATACAGATGTAATTAGTCATGTTGTCACATAAGATAAAAGTTAAATGATGGGACCTATGAGACAAATATCAAAGTATCTAGTTGACTTCATTATAGATTTATCTTTCCAATTAATGATATGAAAATATGATCACGTAACACAATCAAACTATAGTAAGTGTGTGATTATGTGCCAGAGCGAGATCTAAGCTACATAATTAATTATCAGACTGTTTTAGAAATTTCAAACATTTTGTCGATATAATTTGACAACAACATCTTATCCAAACATATTTAAGTTCTGCAAATAAATTATATGTACCATAAAGTTTCAAAACTCTCCAACAAACTAAACAGGCCTATAACCAAAATGAGATTGACTTAACTCACAGACTCTTTTGTTAGAAAGCACCTTCACATAAATAAATAAATAAATTATTTATCCTTTGTTTTATCCATTCATCATTTTGTTTCATCCATTAATACACTAATTCATCGATCTCTCTCTTTTTTCTACCTTTAACTGAAGGAGC
The DNA here is from genome assembly GCA_037974755.1 of Cicer yamashitae. NCBI lineage: Eukaryota > Viridiplantae > Streptophyta > Magnoliopsida > Fabales > Fabaceae > Cicer > Cicer yamashitae. Next base: position 1,617 of record JBBPBQ010000004.1, read on the forward strand.
TACCTTTACTTTTGTATATAAACTTACTTTTTTCCTTTCAACATTTGATTATTTCTTGGAATGTCTTATTGAGTTAACTTTGTGACTGTGGACATCAAGGCAAAATGATTCAACTAAAAATAAGGTCATAAGTGTATAAATTAAGGTAAAGAAACATCCAATGTCTTATCTAACAGTTTTCTTTGTTAGAAGGCTTACAGATTTTACATGATAGAAAATGTTTTTGCTTTTATGGTGTCTTTCCTCGTAAATGTTTCTGTCATTTCTGTAACTGGTGTCGTTTGCAATTCTTCGAATTTGAATGAAAAAGATCATATGAGCTACATAATTAACAAAGCTTTGTTCCTACTTAGAGTTTGGGAAACCTGTTTCTTAACTTGTTTAAATTGTAAAGTTAATTTAACTAGTCTAGCACAATTTACCTAATCAGTAAACTTCATAGATACAATTGTTATTCGCAAGGTGGTTATCAAATTATGGATGATAATATCCGACGTGTAAACATCAAGAACAAACAATTATTTTACCTATCATATATTTGTTATAGTTGAACACATGTAAAGATTTTACACTACAAGTAGAGAATAACTTCCAACATGTCTGAGGTCGTGTATGGATATACATGTCATTGGCTTTTCTCGCGTCTTCGTACATTTTCAACAAAAAAAAAATCCGACGGCATGTTGCCATTTAAGATAAAAAAATTATATTGTGTGACCTATGAGACAAATATTAAAAAATCTAGTTTTTGTAATAGTATTTGTGCGTGCGTGCATCCGTGACTTCGCCTTTAGTACTAAAAAGGTATAACACGATGTGTTATTTTATATGATGAGTTATTAATTCAATGGAAGTTTATAAGAAATTTTATTAATGTTTGTGAATTAAAATAGAAGGAAGTTAATTAATTGGTGCAGATAAATCTAGTAAACATTAATGGATAAATAAATATGAAAATATGCCGCAATATAAATAAAATATTTTAACTATCAAAGATAATAGTGAAGTAGAAGGTTATATTACATGGATGGATCGTACTTCGTAGCCATATCCGAGATCATGTTGTCACTTAAGGTAAAAGTTAAATGATGGGACCTATGAGACAAATATCAATGTATCTAGTTGACTTAATTATTGATTTAGCTTCCTAATGAATGATTTGAAAATAAGACCACGTAACAGAATCATAGTATAGTAAGTGTGTCATTATGTGCCAGGGCGGGATCATCAATTAGTGTGTAAAATCTTTATAGTAAGTGTGTCATTATGTGCCAGGGCGGGTTTAGGTTATGACCTTAAAGATTATGATTATGTGTTATGACTAATTTGTGCTTTTGAGTGAATTATTTTAAGAAAACAGGTTAATCATCAATTAGAACAAAAGGGAGAAAAATCTGGGTTAATTCATTAAGGTTTCAAGCTGGAGGATGGGACAGATCCTTGAGAGGATGGGTATTCAAGTTGAAATTTGCCATCCTCGCTGGAATAACAATTTTAATCCATCAAAAGAGATCAAACCAGCATGAATAAATAATTATATAAAGCATTTGATCAAAAGAAGTCACAAGGCTAGCCATACAAGGTCCGAGGATAGGTTCATAGCTTTGGTGTTCAAGAAGTCACATGTTTGCAAAACACCATCCCATGTGCAAAAGCTATGGGCAGCCCTATATTTCATTCTTGGATGATTGGAAAAATAAAGCAAAGTCAATATATAGAAAGGCAACTGCAAACAAGCTCAATATAGAAGTCACAAGTCTTGAAGAATGAAAAAACGAAAAAGGCTACACAAGCCCAAGGCTCAATGCTAGGCTGAGGATGGACTACATAGATCCAAGCACAACTGATGGCATTTTCGTAAATATGATGAAAGACCATGGATTGATTTGAATTGATCCCAAACGGTCACAAAGGCTTGTCTCATGGAAAGAACATCTCAAGAACTCTATAAAAGGCAGCAAGCTATCCATCATTCGAACACACAACAAATATTGCAGAAAAAGATCAAGAATCTTATAGTTTATCATAAGCAATATTCATCCTCTCATCATACTTTCTACTATCCATACACTAGATCTTTGAAATATCTGTTTAGAAAGTGTTTAAGTTGAGAGTAAACAAATCATACTCATATCACTCTGTAATTTTCAAGTTAGTTGAACTTGAAAATATTTGAAAGTTGATTGTAAGCTTGGTGAAGCTTGAGAATACACAAAGTGTAATCATCCTCTGCAAGAGGCTGATCTGTTGATCTTTAGTGAAATCTCACAAGGTTGTGAGGACTGGACGTAGCCTTCATTGGGTGAACCAGGATAAAAATTGTGTGTCTATCTCTTTACATTTTCCTTGCATTTATTCTGTTATCATTTGAAAAGTTTAAAAACCATTTTCCAGTTCGCATCCTCACTGAGAAGACAGAAACTCATAAACTTTTAAAACTATTTTTAAACGCCAAAATCCCTATTCAACCCCCCTTCTAGTGATATTTAGCTCCATCAATTGGTATCAGAGCAAGGTTCTCCAGAAATATTACATCTAACAGTGTAAGAGAAAAATATCCAAAGAAAAAATGTCAAAAGCTAAGTATGTTCCTGAAGGAGGATCATCCACTAGACCTCCCTACTTTGATGGTACAGATTACTACCACTGGAAAAGTAAGATGAGATTGTTTCTCATATCACAAGATAACAACATGTGGTCTGTTGTTGAAAACGGGGATCATGTCATCAGAATCAACAACACTGATGCAACCTCCGACGAGAAACCTCAAGCACAATGGACGGCTGATGAAAATGCTAAGGTACTCCTAAACTCTAAAGCTCATTTATTTCTAACGTGTGCTTTGAGCAGGGAAGAATATGATAGAGTTGAAGAATACAAAAACGCCAAGGAACTCTGGGATACTCTAAGGATTCATCATGAAGGATCAAGCCATGTAAAGGAAGCAAGGATTGACATGGGAGTAAGAGAGTTCGAGTTATTTGAAATGAAGGAGGAAGAAACGATTGATGAAATGTTCTCAAGATTGACAATCATACTCAACAATCTGAGGTCTCTTGGAAAGGTGTATTCCGTTCAAGAGAGGATAAGAAAAATCTTGAGGAGTTTGCCAAAAGAATGGAGACCAATGGTGACTGCCATCACAGAAGCAAGAGACTTGGCCAACATGAAATTAGAGGACCTAGTTGGAACTCTAAGAGCTCATGAACCTCTGTTGCTAGCTGATAAACCAAGCAAAAAGGGAAAAATGATAGCTCTAAAATCAAGCCAAACAGAAAGCTCATCTTCCAAAAGAGCTGAAGAAGCCACAAAGAAAGAAAGTGCAGACTATCCTCTGTCCGAGGAAGAAGATGAACTTGCTCTCATTTCCAGAAGAATACAGAGGATGCTAAATCGTAGAGGACAGGACAAAAGATCTCCTCAAAAAGAAAAAACTGACAAAAATCAGATTACTTGTTTTGGATGCAACAAGTTGGGTCACTACAAAACTGAGTGTCCTCTAAACAAAAAGGGATCAAGAAGATTTCCTTCCAAAAACAAATCCATGATGATCACGTGGGATGATAGTGATGACTCATCCTCTGAGCAAGAAAAGGAAGAAGAAGCCAACCTCTGTCTCATGACAAATGCAGAATCTGAAAAGGTAAGCATATCTGAACTTTGTCCTAATTGTGAACAATTAGAAATAGAGTTTGATAATCTTTTAAATGACTCAAACACTTTATCTCAAAAATGTGGATCTCTTAAAAACCAACTTTTTGAAATAAAGAAGTTAAATGAGGAACTACAAGCTAAGAATAAAAATTATGAACAAACCATTCAAGACTTGCAGTTATCTCATGAAAAGTTGTCTGAGCAATACTCTATTTTGAACAACAAAATCGTCAAAACCAATCCTCCAGAAGAGGACATAGAAAAGGAAATTTTGAAAATAGAAGTTAAAGAACTCAAAAATGATCTTACCAACTTCGTTAAATCCACTGACACTTTTCAAAAAATTATGGGATCACAATCTGGAATCTTTGACAAAGCTGGTATTGGATTTAAAAGTTCTCAAAAACAAAAACTTTATGAAAACTTTTTTGTTCCAAAGAAACAAGAGGATAGGCCAAGATGTACTTTTTGCAAAAAACTTGGACATACTTTCAAGAGATGTTATGCCAAGAAAAGGGCTGAAAACATTAAGAAAGGATGTTCATTCTGTGGTAAACATGGGCATCATGATTCAGTTTGTTATCATAAAAGAAAATTCCTCTAAAGAGGAAGAACTAACCAACAAGGACCTAACTCTATATGGGTACCTAAGTCACTACTAAACTCAAACTCAGGTACATCCTCTGATCAACAAAAGAAAACCTTGGTTCTTGGACAGTGGTTGCTCAAGGCATATGACAGGGGATAGGCATTGCTTTATTTCATTGGAAATAAAGGATGGAGGATCGGTCACATTCGGAAATAATGATAAAGCTCAAATAAAAGGTACCGGTATCATTGGTAATAAAAATTCTGCCAAAATTGAAAATGTTCAATATGTAGATGGTTTAAAACATAACTTGCTTAGCATTAGCCAACTTTGTGATAGTGGTTTTGAAGTTATTTTTAAACCCAATCTATGCGAGGTTAAACACTCATCCTCGGGTAGAGTTTTCTTCTCCGGTTTTAGAAAAAAGAATTTATATAAGCTATATCTTGATGATTTGCCTACTGAATCTTGTTTTGTATCCATTGAAAAGGATAAATGGGTATGGCATAAACGAGCTGGTCATACAAGTTTAACCACTATTTCTAAATTGTCTAAATTAGATTTAGTTAAAGGCCTTCCAAAAATTGATTTTGAAAAGGACAAAATTTGTGAAGCTTGTGCCAAAGGAAAACAAGTAAAAAGTAGCTTTCATTCTAAAAATGTTGTTTCCACAAACCATCCTCTTGAGCTACTTCATATTGATCTTTTTGGTCCTATTAAAACTCCTAGCCTTAGTGGAAAAAGGTACGGATTTGTAATTGTTGATGACTTTTCACGTTTTACTTGGGTCTTATTTTTAAAACATAAAAATGATGCCTTTGAGGCTTTTCATTATTTTGTAAAAAGATCCAAAATGAAAAGGGATCAAAAATTATCTCCGTTAGAAGTGACCATGGAGGTGAATTTGAAAATGAATCTTTCAAAAATCTTTTTGATAAAAATGGTATTTCTCACAATTTTTCTTGCCCAAGAACTCCTCAACAAAATGGAGTTGTTGAGAGGAAAAATAGAACTTTGCAAGAAATGGCTAGAACCATTTTGAATGAAGCCAACATTGAAAAATATTTTTGGGCTGAAGCAATTAATACCGCTTGTTATGTTTTAAATCGTGTATCCATTAGAAAGATTTTAAACAAAACTCCATATGAACTATGGAAAGGAAGAAAACCAAACATCTCATATTTTCATATATTTGGGTGTTATTGTTACATCCTAAATAATAAAGAAAATTTGGGAAAGTTTGATTTAAAATCTGACAAAGGATTGTTTTTGGGATACTCCACTTCGTCTAAAGGTTATAGAATATATAATCTTAGGACTCAAATTGTGGAGGAATCCATGCATGTTATTTTTGATGAGTTTGATGACTTGTGCTTAGAGAAAATTGATAAATCTGAGGAAGATGAACCTTCATCCTTCAACGCACCCAGTCCAAACGAAGAGGATGAATCTGATCCATCCTCTCAGCAACCTCCACGAGGATGGAAGAAAGTCACTTATCATCCTCCAGATCTGATTATTGGAGACACGGCTGATGGAGTAAGAACAAGACAGTCCCTACGAGGAAATGCAGCTACCATGGCCATGATTTCACAAATTGAACCAAAAAATATAGATCAAGCTATTTGTGACAAATCATGGGTTGAAGCCATGATGGAAGAACTCACACAGTTTGAAAGAAACAAGGTATGGAACCTTGTACCTCCTCCAACTGAAAAATCCATCATTGGAACAAAATGGATTTTCAGAAACAAACTGAATGAGGATGGAGAGGTAATAAGAAACAAAGCAAGGCTTCTTGCTCAAGGCTACAATCAACAAGAGGGAATTGACTACGATGAAACATTTGCACCGGTTGCAAGACTTGAAGCTATACGCATCCTCCTAGCATATGCCACCTATAAAGGTATCAAACTATACCAAATGGATGTCAAAAGTGTTTTTTTGAATGGATTTCTAAATGAGGAGGTTTATGTTAAACAACCTCCTGGATTTGTGGATGAAAAGAAGCCCAACCACGTATTCAAACTCTCAAAAGCCCTTTACGGATTCAAACAAGCTCCTCGAGCTTGGTATGAGAGGTTAAGCTCTTTTCTTAAGGAAAATGGATTCATCAGAGGACAAATTGACACTACTCTTTCCAAGAAATCATCCAAAGAAGATTTGTTAATTGTCCAAATTTATGTGGATGACATAATTTTTGGATCCACTAATGAAAAGATGTGTGAAGAATTCTCAAATCTTATGCAAAGTGAATTCGAGATGAGTATGATGGGTGAATTGAAATTTTTTCTTGGATTACAAATTAAACAACTCAAAGATGGTATTTTCATCTCACAAGAAAAATACACTAAAGATCTTCTCAACAAATACAACATGAGTTCAGCCAAGAGTATGGGAACCCCTATGCACCCATCCTCCATGCTTCACAAAGATGATGAAGGAACTCCAATTTCTGAGAAAGAGTATAGAGGGATGATCGGATCCTTATTATACTTAACAGCAAGTAGACCGGACATAGTCTTTGCTGTAGGTCTTTGTGCAAGGTTTCAATCCTCTCCCAAAGAATCTCATCTTACAGCAGTTAAGAGGATTCTGAGATACCTTGTTGGAACAATAAACTTTGGAATCTGGTATGAGAAAAGCTCAGATCTTGACCTCATAGCCTACTGTGATGCTGACTATGCGGGAGATAAAGTTGAAAGGAAGAGCACAAGTGGAGCTTGCAAAATCCTTGGTAAATCCCTAATCAGTTGGTCATGCAAGAAACAATGCACCATTGCTCTATCAACTACAGAGGCTGAATATGTTTCAGCTGCACAATGCTGCTCACAATTGCTGTGGATAAAGAATCAACTAGAGGATTATTCTTTAAGGTACGCAACAATTCCCATCCTCTGTGATAATACAAGTGCCATAAATCTTTCAAAAAATCCAATTCAGCATTCTAGATCTAAGCACATTGAAATTAAACACCATTTTATAAGAGATCATGTTCAAAAAGGTGACATTGAATTAATTTTCATTGACACTGAAAATCAATTGGCAGACATTTTTACGAAACCTCTCCAGGAGGATCGTTTCAAAAATATTTTGGAAAAACATTCCATCATTAATTTTTCTAAAATTAATTGATTTTGTGTTTTATCCATTGTATCATGACTGTGTTTCTCTTATTTTAATTGTTTAATTTTTTATTATTATCAAAACTGGTTGTGTAAGTAAGCATTCCTTTTAAGTTAGAAAAGGTGAGAGGACGGGAAATGACCCAGAGGATACAGTTTCCTCTTTTGGGAAACTCCTCGTATCACGCAAGCACGCGCCTCCCTCCCTATTGGTCCGTTTGCGTGGCTTGGTCTCCTTGGCTGCTGCATTAAATGCACAGACGGCCACACCTGTCCGTTCTCCCACGTCCCTAAGCACGCGCCTCCATCATCATGACAGCCTAGGGAAACATCATACGCCTCCTCCCTTGGATTGTCACTTCAACTTCCATCCTCCTCTACTTAATCCCTCAATCTTCTCTCCTCTTCATCCTTTAACCCTCATTCAAAATCAGAAACTATCTTCTTTCTGCGTTTTTATTCCAAAAAATTCAAACTCTAATGGCTCGCACCAAAGTAACAGCTAAACGCAAAGCTTCAACTCAAGAGAATGAATCGGTTCAAGATCATTACTCCAGCACGGAGTCTGATCATCACGAAGAAGGCAACTCTGATGCAACTACGCCTCAAGTACCTCCATCCATCACTGCTCAACCTCTGTCAGAGGATACTCCCTCCAAAACCACTCAAGAACCGGTTTTGTCAATTGATCCTCCTCCATCTCCACCAAGTGAATTTGTCATTCATTCACCACCTCACTCCCCACAGTTGCCAGACCTCTCCATACCACTAAACGAGGCACCTCCGCTTGAGGACACTATTCCAGAAGCTCCCCTTCAACTAAAGGAGGATGGAGAAGAGCTCTATTTTGATCTGAATCTAACTTATCATCAATTTTCTCCTTTGAGCCCTTCTGAAAATTTGGCTGAGGAATTTCCTCCTAATTTGCAAGAAAATATCCTGATACCTCCTACTTCTGCTCCTCCTTCAACTCACGTTGATGCCATTGTTCCTAAACAACCTCAACCTCTACCTGAGGTTCCTGTTGGTTTTTGCTCTATTGATTCATTTTTAGCTCCAACGAAGGACCAACCTTCTAAGGACAATGTTGGAAGTTCGCAGAATAAGAGCTCAAGCGTCAACAATCAGCCCAAGGATCAACCTCCTAAGGAACGGAAACTCACTAAGCATATGAGGCTCCTAAAGACCATCAGGAAGGATCAACAGAAACTAATTCGACGTTTTGATCTCTTCCAGAATTCATTTGCACAGTTTGGACTCATTCTTGAATGGGTTACCAAACATATGGTTACTACGGCTGCTCCTGATGTTCCTCTTCCTGAGCTCCCTGCCATGCCTTCTTTTGTTGTTCCTGTTTCATCCCCTTCGTCCTCCTCTGATGAGCTTTCCTCTTCAGAGTAGCATTTTCAATCTTATTTTTTGCTGCTGACATAATTCAGGGGGAGAATGATTATGATGTTTTGATTAGGATGTTTTGATGCTATTGCTGCCATGATATGATGTTTTGTTGCTGCCATGTTATGTTGTTTTGATTAACTTGATATGTTTTGATTAAGTTGATACTTTAGTAATGTTTGCTGTTTTGAAAAGACTATGTTTATGCCATTAAAATTGGTTTTATCTTACATTATCCTTTTAGTCTTTCCTTAATATCTAAAGTTCATATTGCTAGCATACATTCAGGGGGAGTAATATTTTTTTTAGCACTTAAAATTTTAAAAATAAATTACTCACTTGATTCAGGGGGAGCATAAACATTTAACATCATCATATATAAAAATCATAATCTAAAGAATTTTGTCATCATCAAAAAGGGGGAGATTGTTGAGACAAAATCTCTCAATTGATTTTAATGATAACAAAATTGTTTAAAGATTATGATTATGTGTTATGACTAATATGTGCTTTTGAGTGAATTATTTTAAGAAAACAGGTTAATCATCAATTAGAACAAAAGGGAGAAAAATCTGGGTTAATTCATTAAGGTTTCAAGCTGGAGGATGGGACAGATCCTTGAGAGGATGGGTATTCAAGTTGAAATTTGCCATCCTCGCTGGAATAACAATTTTAATCCATCAAAAGAGATCAAACCAGCATGAATAAATAATTATATAAAGCATTTGATCAAAAGAAGTCACAAGGCTAGCCATACAAGGTCCGAGGATAGGTTCATAGCTTTGGTGTTCAAGAAGTCACATGTTTGCAAAACACCATCCCATGTGCAAAAGCTATGGGCAGCCCTATATTTCATTCTTGGATGATTGGAAAAATAAAGCAAAGTCAATATATAGAAAGGCAACTGCAAACAAGCTCAATATAGAAGTCACAAGTCTTGAAGAATGAAAAAACGAAAAAGGCTACACAAGCCCAAGGCTCAATGCTAGGCTGAGGATGGACTACATAGATCCAAGCACAACTGATGGCATTTTCGTAAATATGATGAAAGACCATGGATTGATTTGAATTGATCCCAAACGGTCACAAAGGCTTGTCTCATGGAAAGAACATCTCAAGAACTCTATAAAAGGCAGCAAGCTATCCATCATTCGAACACACAACAAATATTGCAGAAAAAGATCAAGAATCTTATAGTTTATCATAAGCAATATTCATCCTCTCATCATACTTTCTACTATCCATACACTAGATCTTTGAAATATCTGTTTAGAAAGTGTTTAAGTTGAGAGTAAACAAATCATACTCATATCACTCTGTAATTTTCAAGTTAGTTGAACTTGAAAATATTTGAAAGTTGATTGTAAGCTTGGTGAAGCTTGAGAATACACAAAGTGTAATCATCCTCTGCAAGAGGCTGATCTGTTGATCTTTAGTGAAATCTCACAAGGTTGTGAGGACTGGACGTAGCCTTCATTGGGTGAACCAGGATAAAAATTGTGTGTCTATCTCTTTACATTTTCCTTGCATTTATTCTGTTATCATTTGAAAAGTTTAAAAACCATTTTCCAGTTCGCATCCTCACTGAGAGGACAGAAACTCATAAACTTTTAAAACTATTTTTAAACGCCAAAATCCCTATTCAACCCCCCTTCTAGTGATATTTAGCTCCATCAGATTGGATCCTTCTTATACTTAACAACAAATAGACCTGACATAGTCTTTGCTGTAGGTCTTTGTGCAAGCTTTCAATCCTCTCCCAAAGAATCTCATCTTACAATATTAAAGAGGATTTTGAGATACCTTGTTGGCACAATCAATCTGGGAATCTAGTATAAGAAATGTTCAAATCTTGACCTCATAGCTTATTGTGATGCTGACTATGCGGGAGACAAAGTTGAAAGGAAGAGCACAAGTGGAGCTTGCCAATTTCTTGGTAAATCTCTAACAAGTTGGTCATGCAAAAAACAATGTACCATTTCTTTATCAACTATAGAGGCTGAATACGTATCAGCTGCACAATGCTGCTCACAATTACTATTGATAAAGAACCAACTAGAGGATTACTCTCTAAGGTACGCAAAAATTCCCATCCTTTGTGATAATACAATTGCTATTAATCTTTCAAAAAATCCTATACAACATTCTAGATCTAAGCATATTGAAATTAAACATCATTTCATACGAGATCATGTTCAAAAGGGGGATATTGAATTAATTTTCATTGAAACTGAAAATCAATTAGCTGATATTTTTACCAAACCTCTTTACGAGGATCGTTATAAAAAGATTTTGAAAAAACTCTCAATCATCAACTTGTCAAAAATTGTCTAAATGCATTAAATAGGTTGAAAATATTTATTGTTTATATTGCATTTAATGCATGAAAATTAAAATTGGTTTATGACTGAAAATCATAACATCCTCCTCTAAAAATTAGAGGATAAGCAACTCTGATCAATATCCATCCTCCTTCGTGGTAAAGCCCAAAGTCAACTTTGGTAACCACTCCCATCTACATGCACGCGTTTCCCACTGCTGACAGTCATAAATGCAAAATGGCTACTTCTCTCTTGGAACTACAAACCTACACTAACCTCTCATAATTGCCTAATAACTTTTCCCCCCTCTTTTTCAACGGCTACAAAATCCTTCAACTTCTTTGATCAAACATCCAAACCTCTCTCATCACTTTAAAACTCTGATCACTTACCCTCCTCTTGAAGTGGGTCACCAACCATCCATCAACCCCATTGACCCAAGAGATCATCCTCCTGTATTGCCACCTTAACCTCCTCAACCAGATCCTCCTCGTCCTTCAACCTCCTCCTCTTTTGATGATTCCTCTCCATTTTCCAAGCTGTTGTTCTTACTTTTTGATGGGTGACTAACATTAGGGGAGAAAGATTATGAGTTAAAATTGTCAATATTTTTGACACTTTTACTTTTTCAACATTCTTTATTTATTATGCTCTCTTATTATATTTTTTTTTTGAACCATTTTGTAGTCATTGTCTTCTTAAAAAACAATTAATGGTTTTATATTTTGGTTCAAAATGGTTATCATATATATATATATATATATATATTTATGCATATATTGAGAGGGAGCACATTTTAAAAGTGAAAGCTATGCATATGTTAAGGGGGAGCATAATCAAGATATTTCTTATGTAATCATTAATATCAGAGAAAGAAATCATACTCATATCACTCTGTAATTTTCAAGTAAGTTGTACTTGAAAATATTTGAAACTTGTAAGAAACAAGGTTGTAAGCTTGGTGAAGCTTAAGAATACACAAAGTGCGTGAGGGGTTGATCTGATTGATCATTAGTGAAATCTCACAAGTGTGTGAGGACTAGACGTAGCCATCTTTGGGTGAACCAGTATAAAAGTTGTGTCACTCTCTCTTTATACTTTTCTTGTTTTTATTCTGTTCATATTTAAATCCTTGAATTTCTGTCCTCGAGTTCGCATCCTCTCAGAGAGATCAGTAATTCAAAAACTGATTGAAACATTTTTAAACGCCGAAATCCCTATTCAACCCCTCTTCTAGTGATATTTAGCTCCATCAATTGGCATCAAAATATTATTATAATTAACGTTCAAGAGTCGAAAAATTATAATTCAATTAAATTAGAAACGAAACCAAATTCTGTCAAACGAATTTAATCGATCCTATTGAAATTCAATTTAAGTAATCAGAATATCAATATAACCAAATAACAGAAATAGAATCATGAATTAGAATTGACGGTGTAACCTGAATCTCTAGGTTAAATAAAGTAAATAGTGGTTAAATAAAGTAATGATTACATCTTTATTTCACAAGTCTATTTTATTATATGTTATTATTACCTTCATTATGAAGTACAACTACAAAACGAAGATAATAATAGAATATAATGAAATAGAGTTGTCAAATAAACATTTATTATATGTTATTATTATCTTCGTTATGAAGTAAAACTACAAAACAAAGATAATAATAACATATAATAAAATAGAATTGTCAAATAAAATAATAATTAAATGTTTATTTGACAACTCTATTTTATTATATGTTATTATTATTTTCGTTTTGTAGTTGTACTTCATAACGAAGATAATAATAACATATAATAAAATAGAGTTGTTAAATAAACTAATAATTACATCTTTATTTCACAACTCTAGTTTATATGTTATTATTAATTTCATTATGAAGTACAACTACAAAACGAGGATAATAATAACACATAATAAAATAGAGTAGTGAAATGAACATTTAATTATTATTTTACTTGACAAATCTATTTTATTATATGTTATTATTATCTTCGTTTTGTAGTTATACTTCATAATGAGCAGAGAATAACTTTCAACATGTCTGGTAAAATTTCGGGGCAATCTAAGACAATCGCCTGAAAACCGGATTTTTTTGACTAGCAACGTGCCTACGAGCTAGCACAACCCTATCTGACTTGTAGAACAACAAAGCACGAAGAAATAATTGTTAGGATGGTTAGTAATACTCTATCCCTGATTTGATATTGTATCAAAGAGTCCCGACAACGGCGCCGATTTGATCCGATGTCTTACACGGATCAAATACAATTGAAAATAAATGTAAAAAGTCGTAACAACTCGAGTCGTTTCACAAGGACTTCTGATATAATAATATTAACCTAATTGAGAGTTCAAATCAAAAAGGGTTTTTTTTTATAATGATTTAGTTTGAACAGATGAGCAAAATGATTAATCCACTTATTCGAATTTCGGACCTATCATAGATTCAATCAATGAGTTTAATTCCTAATTCGTGATTCTATTCTCATTTGACTATAGAATTGATCAAACAAGCGTAATCAATGCTATAACGAAGATAATATTATCTTCGTTTTGTAGTTGTACTTCATAACGAAGATAATAATAACATATAATAAAAAAGAGTGGTTAAATAAAGTAATGATTACATCTTTATTTCACAAGTCTATTTTATTATATGTTATTATTACCTTCATTATGAAGTACAACTACAAAACGAAGATAATAATAGAATATAA
>JBBPBQ010000004.1:22358-35205 GCA_037974755.1 Cicer yamashitae
GACGTAGCCATCTTTGGGTGAACCAGTATAAAAGTTGTGTGTCTATCTCTTTATATTTTCCTTGCATTTATTCTGTTCTCACTTAAAAAGGTTGAAAATCAATTTTCCAGTTCGTATCCTCTCAGAGAGGACAGAAACTCAAAAACTTTTAAAACTATTTTTTATTACTTTATTTAACAACTCTATTTTTTATATGTTATTATTATCTTCGTTATGAAGATCAACTACAAAACGAAGATAATAATAACATATAATAAAATAGAGTTGCAAATAAAGATGTAATTATTGTTTTATTTGACCACTCTATTTTATTATATGTTTGTTGAGACAAAATCTCTCAAATGATTTTAATGATAACAAAATTGTTTAAAGATTATGATTGTGGTTTATGACTAATCTGTGTTTTTGAGTGAATTATTATAAGAAAACAGGTTAATCTTCAATTAGATCAAAAGGGAGAAAAATCTGGGTTAATTTATTAAGTGTTCAAGCTGGAGGATAGGACAGAACATTGAGAGGATGGGTCTTCAAGATGAGATTTTCCATCCTCGCTGAAGTAACGTTTTTAATTCATCAAAAGAGGTCTAACCCGCATGAATAAATGTTTATATAAAGCATTTGATCAAAAGAAATCACAAGGCCAGCTGTACAAGGTACGAGGATGGCTTATAGCTTGGGTTTTCAAGAAGTCACATGTTGCAAACTATTTTCCTATGTGCAAAGGCTAACGGGCAGCCCTATATATCATTCTTGGATGATTGGAAAAATAAAGCAAAGTCAATATATAGAAAGGCAACTACAAACAAACTCAAAATAGAAGTCACAGGTCTTGAAGAATGAGAAAAGAAAAAGACAACACAAGACCAAGGTCCAATGCAAGTCAATTTCCAGGCTGAGGATGGACTGCATATGTCCAAGTACAACTGGATGGCATTTTCGTAAATATGATGAAAGACCATGGATTGATTTGAATTGATTCCAAACGGTCACAAAAGCTTGTCTCATGGAAAGAACATCACAAGACCTCTATAAAAGGCAGCAAGCTATCCATCATTCAACACACAACAATATTGCAAGAAAAAGATCAAGAATCTTAAGTTTATCATAAGCAATATTCATCCTCTCTTTATACTTTCTACATCCATACACTAGATCTTTGAAATATCTTTTTAGAAAGTGTTTAAGTAAAGAGAAAAGAAATCATACTCACATCACTCTGTAATTTTCAAGTAAGTTGTACTTGAAAATATTTGAAACTTGATTGTAAGTTTGGTGAAGCTTGAGAATACACAAAGTGTAGTCATCCTCTGCAAGAGGCTGATCTGATTGATCTTTAGTGAAATCTCACAAGGTTGTGAGGACTCGACGTAGCCATCTTTGGGTGAACCAGTATAAAAGTTGTGTGTCTATCACTTTATATTTTCCTTGCATTTATTCTGTTCTCACTTAAAAAGGTTGAAAATCAATTTTCCAGTTCGTATCCTTTCAGAGAGGACAGAAACTCAAAAACTTTTAAAACTATTTTCTATTACTTTATTTAACAACTCTATTTTATTATATGTTATTATTATCTTCACAGATCAACACAACTTACACGAGTGCAATCTCTCACAGATTAGCACAACTAGAGTGCAATCTCTCACAGATTTGCACAACTAGAGTGCAATCTCTCACAGATTAGCACAACTTACACGAGTGAAATCTCTCACAGATTTGCACAACTAGAGTGCAATCACTCACAGATTAGCACAACTTACACGAGTGAAATCTCTCACAGATTTGCACAACTAGAGTGCAATCTCTCCCAGATTAGCACAACTTTCTATGCGTGCAATCGCTCACAGATCAGCACGACGCGAAAATCCCCGCAAGGATAAGATGAACCAACTATTCACGTGGCATCATCTCGTGGCCCATCCCAGTCACCACTTAAACATCGTGCCTCGACACCCCAAACACATCAAAAGCAGTTTTGAACACAATATCACATCAAAACATAATCACCACAAATACACATATAACCACACCACAATCATTCATAATATCAATTATGAACACATAAACACATCCACACTAACCTCCACAAATTCCCTTACAAATCACCTCAAATTTAATCCTCAATTCACAATTCACTCCAAGTCAAAATCCACACATAAATTGTATTTATTCAAAATTCCACATCCTCAAACATCAAGCCAATTTCCACATTCATAATATTACCCATAAACATATCAACCATACCAAGAAAAAATCACCATCACCCACACTTCAAAACTCATTAAATTCCATTTCACCATTATACCCCCAAAATGCATTAAATTCATTTCTCACAAACTACAACTCAAACCCACCAAATTTCTTTTCCCCAAATTCACAAATAAGATCCTAAATGCAAACTAAAAGTTTGGAAGGAGCCCTTACCTCGATGGTAGCTCGAACGGCCGATTACGACACTTCGAAAATTAGTTCACTAGCTCCGCAACGTGACCACGAGCAACTTTCTCTTCAGTCACTTCGCGATATGAGGCTTAGATCTAGGTGATATGTGAGGTTTTATGTTTGGGGTTTTTGAAAAACAAAACAAGAAAGAGAGGAAGTGTAACACCCCGATTTTTAAAAGCGCGAGTGTATTTTTTTTTTCAAAATAAATGGAATAAATTTTTTGCAACTATAGATATTTTTAACAAGATTGTCCGGTAATAAATTTTCCGCAACGTAATTAAATTATTTCTCGCCAAATAATTTAAAACGGGACCCACAAAATATTAATGGCATTTAACATCCAAAATACTCATAAAACTGGCTAAAAAGCCTCAGAATTCAACATAAAACACCTCAAAGATACAAAAGGTATATTTTAAAATTAAGGGTATTACATTCTACCCCCCCTAAAATTAGTTTCGTCCTCGAAACTACGCATCGACAAACAACTCAGGGTGTTGTTCCCTCATCTTGCTCTCCAATTCAACATTCATACAAGAACTTATTTCGTCCGGCGTACTCAAATAAAGCGTCGTCTATCCCTTCTTATAGGGTACTTAATAACTTTGTGCACTATCATAGCCGATAAGACTCGCCCGTTCCATTCAATACGATTTTGTCTACTATCAACAAGAGATTAAGGATGATCAGTTCCTCAATTTGTCAATAGGTAGCCAACGACCATGATGATGGATTAGACCATCTTAACCCAACTGTAATAGTGCTCCCTTCGACTTGGACTTAAAGCTATCCCGAGGCACCAGGGGTCTAACAATCTTCTCAAGGTCCACTGAGTTTCCCCTTAATTTCCTATCGATGAAGTACAATCACCCAAAACTATGCCACATAGCCTCATATACATCCACTTGATATGAAACATCCATTAGGTTCCAAATTGAAACTCTAAGTATGACACCAACACCCTGAGCATAAAACAATCATTATCGCCAAGAACTCCCTAATTTCTCCATTGTCCACAAATCCTCGATTTTCTTTAGTCGCACAACTACACCAAACTACCATGTTCTCATCAAAATGTTGGTCTAATTATAATTTTAATAATCACCTCCCAACATTCGATTGGTGATCAAAGTTTCCTAAAATATTTTCGACAACATGCCAGGGTTATACCACCCACAACACACAAACTTCCTTCAGGTGTAGTGCTTCATTTCTAGAGTCACGTCTCCAACAAAAATCCAACTTGAATTTCATTCACTGGTTAAGACCTACATTCATCTCATTCCTAACACCTCAAATTCACGTTTCACTAGTCACTTTTCTACATACTTCGCAATTCTAGATAAATCCGGAAATAATTTTCCTACATCTGCTGCCAGCATTCATTCTGATACATCTTCATTATTTTCGAAATCATCACCTAGCTTACTCTTGTATGTCTTCTTCCACAAGTTGCTCTCTCCTTTGACAGCCACAATTGGTACACACCATTGTGCGTCGTATTCCAAAATATCATCCAACTTAACCTGATCTTATTTTTGTCTTTCCTCTTACTCTTAAACTTTTCTTCCTTTAGATAAGAGTGTCATCCTGGTCTTTAAGAATTTCTTCAACATTTCGACAAAATCTTAATTCCTCCAAATTTCCACACTTCCTATGAAATATTCTACATCTGAAATATATCTCAAACACTTTTCACCTCTACCGTCATTCAACCGTCCATGTGGTCAACATCTACAGTTCTTTATTTGCTTAGCTCATCTGCCATCATACTTCGTCTTGCTTCATTATAGTGATTTCAATAATTCAAGCCTTATTAGTTCTCACCAAACTTTTCCATTCCATGCTCAATTCTTCCCTACCACATAAACATTTAACTCATTTGATTGACGAACACAATAATGTACCCCTATGACATGCATTCAAGTAGTGCTTTTGAATTCATTGACATACCCTTCTAATAACAATGTCTGATTTACGGGTGGAATAATTCATTTCATGAATCCTTAATTGACATAAGCCACATACTCATGTGTTGCTCCAACAAGTTTCATAGCACGCTTTCCAAAATTTGGTTCACTCGCTAGATTTTCTTATTCATTCTCAACCTTCACCAAGGTACCAACTAAAAGAATCCCGACAATCGAACGTCCTAAAGAACTAATTCTTAAACGTTCCCAATAACCATCTCTTAAAGAATAATTATCTTTAAACTAGATCCTCATAACTTAGCGGTAAAATATCTCCAAGACCCACATACCTTCTTCGTCCATCTAGTAACTGAAACACACTTTTCAAATCTTAATGCTGGGCTTCCCAAGAACAACAACTAAACCATAAATCATTCGTTACATTTCTTCCTATTCACGTTATGTCATTGAATAAAATTAAAAAATCTGATCCTGAAATCTTCAAATACTCATTCCACCGTCTAAATTTATCCATTCCATCTTAAGATACAACACAAGGTCTTATTCATCAATGACTCTAACCGTCTTAGTAATATCACTAATGAAACCTCTTCTAATCATAACACAACATTATTAGTGAATCTTCAAACACTTCCATCCATAACGTGAATTATTTATCACTTACCTACCTCAACTCCCTTGATCATACAAGTTTAAGGTGTCACTTGGTCCTCCATCCAACCTTGTGGATTTTGAATCGTTGACTTAAAGATTAACCATCTTGGGGTCTCAAATCAAATCTTGATTAATCCCTCTAACTTATCAAAATATTCACATTCTCCTAGTGTTTACCATCCTTTAATAGACACTCCAAGCTTACTTTGCAACGATCTCTAAGTATCCCCGTACTCTGTACTTCCAATTCCAGTTAATAGCAACATGTGGTTCAACACGTCAAGGCTTAACTCCTTCTGTTTACCCGAACATCACTCAAAATTCACACTTACGCGCCAATAGTTTCCTCTAAGATCACTATCCATATTTATTTTCTCCTAAACCACACAGAGATTTGTTACTTACCAACAAAATATATGGTCTCACTCCTTTAATCGTCATGAGGTTCATACTTAACAATCTAAGTCGTGAATCTAGTTTAACTCGAATGCTCAACCTTACCCCTTAAGGTATCGACTATTCCTCAAAGCGTCATTTGCCTAACCAAGGTAATATTAACCCCTAATGTGTAGCGCACCTTAACTTCATTACAAGCCTCTTTAGCTGACACCTGAGCACCAGATGCTATTCCGAATGGAAGCCTCGTCTTCTCAACAATTCCATGGTGTTCACATCTCTTTGACAGTTATCAAACTTCATCCAGTCTCGTCATGAAATCTACCGAGAAAACATCTAATACTTTTCTTAAAAATGAATTCTCCACTTAGATCTTTACTTGAAATCCCCTATCCGTCTCACACCAATAACATCTTCGAGTTAACACCAATAACATAGCCTCTAAATCCTTGGAATCACTTCATAAATCCCATGCCGTCATGATCCGCTTCAACCCTGTCTTTCCCAACCGATACATTTCAGGAAATCAGAGACACTCATCGACCAAAGTCGACTAATGTTCTATGGTTTAACTACTCTTCCAACTAAAGGGCCACAAGGCACCCTGTTTCGTATAAGAAACAATAAACTAATTAAGCACATCATGCTTGACCCAAGAAACCAAAACACAACGTATGCGTGGACTCCAGTCACTTGATACCCCTAACCTCGACTCCTGATCAGCTTAGGACACCCAACTCACAACCCCAAAGAAATTTAAACCAAAGCTCTGATACCACAATGTAACACCCCGATTTTCAAAAGCGCGAGTGTATTTTTTTTTCAAAATAAATGGAATAAAAACACCAGGTTAACTCTATAAATGAAGAAAATACTTTTGGACAAAACATTTAAGTCGTAATACAAATCACCAAGTCGTAACTCAAACGAAAAAAGTCATAATTTATTTCCTCATAAATACAACAAATTAAAAAGGTTTTTGAATTGATAATCCAAATATAAAATACACCGACTCCAATAGTTTGTTTCAAATACACAAGTTCCTGTAAGATCAGATGTGCACCTAAGAGGGGGGTGAATTAGGTGTTTGGGTATTTTAGATGTTTTCAGAATTTAGTGATCGATTTTTGTGGTTAATGAAGGTAGATGAAACAGTAAATAGCAGTAAGTAAATGAAACACAAAAGATTTATCCTGGTTCCCCTTATAACCAAGGGTACATCCAGTCCTCTTGCTCACCACAAGAGATTTCCTTCACTATTTGTCAGAATATGTACAAGTCCTCACCCTAGGACCTTTGCTACAACCTTCTAACAAATCTTCTATGATAGAACACTACTATCTTAGATAAAAACACTTAAAGAAAGTACAACTTTCTTTTACAAACACTTGTGATTTGATAAGTTTATAGGAGTAAGAAAGAGGTAGAATGATAACAATCCAAGATTGATTCAAGTACATTGAGAACCTTAAGGATATGAAAATGATATGCAAGTACTTGAATTTAAGAAAATGACTTTGAGAAAAATTCAGAAAAGTTTGTTCAAAGTCTTGAAGTTGTGTAGTAGGATTGTTGTCTTTTGAATCTGAAGTTGTGATGTATTTATAGTCCATAAACATCTCTTCAGATTCGTGGCCATTGATCCAAGAGGTTTGAGGAAGAATTGCAATGTTTTAGATTCAATTCAGAACTGAAAAAGTGCATTGCTTCCAGTTGTATTCGAATACAAGCTATGTGTATTCGAATACGCCTCTTTGCAACGTTCAAATTTATTCAAATTTAACACTGTGTATTCGAATACACTTTGATGTAGTCGAATACAGATTGGTTAATTTGGCCACTAACTTGCTGGATGTATTCGAATACAATAGGATGTAGTCGAATACAGATGAAGGGTTTTGGCTACTGACTTAGCATTTCTTCATCTGTATTCGAATACACAAGGATGTAGCCGAATACAGATGAAGGGTTTTAACTATTGACTTAGCAATTCTTCATCTGTATTCGAATACATGATGTTGTATTCGAATACACCTTTGTATATTTCAAAAAATATTAATTTTAATGCTTTTAAAACAAAGTTTTTGGCTTTCAAAAATGTTGTTTATGCATATGTAAGGATGTAAGGTTCTCTTGTATATGATTTCATGGATTGTATCATTTACCTTTACATAGAACATCTAATTTAATCCATCGAAGGATGTTTGAAAACTTTCTTGAAGACTTCTTCTTTTTGAGCTTGTCGCTTGGAGCATGATCATCGTTTGTATCATCAAAAACATGTATTTTACAGTTCCTTTTTCTACAACAACTTGAAATAAGAAAGGGAAATAAATAACATTCTTAAATAGAACCCTAAGTTGATCATTAATCTAACTGAGGGTGATTGGGTACTGAGAATCCACGAACGGCATCAAGCCCCACTGCTTTCGATCACAAACAAACCCATCGCCACGTCACGCCTTAGAACGACCCTGGTTCTCATCTGAGGGCAAAGCCTAGATTTCCACAAAAGTTGTAAAGGGTCACCAATCCGAAATTAACAAATACCACATAGCATTCAATTTTAAATGCACAAAATCACCTTTCAACTTAGCATGCATCTAGAAAGGGTTTGTATATATTAAACATGCATAAACAAGGTTGAAAAATGAAGTTTTGGACCAAACTGCACTGTTGTATTCGAATACACCCTATGTGTAGTCGAATACACTTGCGAAAACAACAGAAAAATAGCAAAAACAGCACTGACAGCACTACTGTATTCGAATACAGTCTGTCTGTATTCGAATACAGCATTCCATTCAACTGTATTCGAATACAGCACCTTGTGTAGTCGAATACACTTCAAAGAAATCAAGTCAGTAGCTAATTTAATCATATGTATTCGACTACAACACAGGTGTAGTCGAATACACCTGTCAAAACAGCAGAAAATCAGTTTTTAACCCTTTCAAAAACATTCCAACACTTCCAAATTCATTCCAACACTTTCAACACCAATTCAATCAATCCCAAACACCAACACAACACAAATCACTCGTCACAATCAAGTACGCATATACAAACATCATAACATGTCAAACATGACTCGCGTGCCAAGCACCCTAATGCGATGCGTATATGCCAATGCACATGATTCCGGAATATCATCAAATCCTCATCGAAGGGGCGTAAATCATAATTGTACAGTCTCTCACAGACTAGTACTAATTACCAAGGTGCAGTCTCTCACAGGCTAGCACGATTTACTAATGTGCAACCTCTCACAGGTTAGCACGATGCGATAATCCATGTAAGGGTAAGATGAACCATCCAATCACGTGGAATCATCCCCCATACGGATAAGATGAACCATCCAATCACGTGGAATCATCCCGTGGCCCATCCAGTCACCACTATCACCGACGCGATAATCCCCGTAAGGATAAGATGAACCATCCAATCACGTGGAATCATCCTGTGGCCCATCCGGTCACCACTATCACCGACGCGATAATCCCCGTAAGGATAAGATGAACCATCCAATCACGTGGAATCATCCCGTGGCCCATCTGATCACCACTATCACCACAATCATTAAGTAAATGCAGCTATTAAAAGATTCCCCATTTTTAATGCTCATTTAACACTAATGATTCTCAAATTTAACACAGAGCATACTCAATGCATACAATCCTCAAATCACATGAAATTGAATTCAAAAATCATATTGAATTCAAATCACCATATACACAATCTCATCAATTCATACCAAATCAAAATACACACATAATTTGCATTTATTCAAATTCCCACATCTTGAAACATAAAGCAAATATCCACATTCATAAAGTTACTCATAAACACATCAACCATACCAAGTAAAAATCACCATCACCATCACCCACACCTCAAAACTCATTAAATTCAATTTCACCATTTACCCACAAAATGCATTAACTTCATTTCTCACAACAATACACCTTAACCCATCAAATTTATTTTCCAAAATTTTCAATCATAACACTCCAAATCAAAACTCAAAATTGTTAAACATAAACCACCAAATTTCTTTTCCACAACTCACATAAATCCCATTAAATTCCTTTTCCCCAAATTCACACATAACCTCCATCAAAACAAACCCCACAAATACACATATAGAGTCCTATATGCAAGCTAAAAATTGGAAGGAGCCCTTACCTCGACGGTAACTCGAACGGCCGATTACGGCACCGCGATAAAATTCTGGTAAAATTCCGACTTCACACAGAGCTGCGAAAATTAGTTCCCAAGCACCGCAACATGATCACGATCAACTTTCTCTTCAGTCGTGTCGCGAGATAAAGCTTGGATCTAGGTGATATGTGAGGTTTTGTATGTGGGTTTTTGAAAAACAAAACAAAGGAAAGAAAGAGAAGATGGAGTAGTGCACGCGGGCAGAGGAAAATGTTGCTTACTTTTTCCTTCTCTTCCTTTTCTTTCATATATATACTAATATATATATATAAATATCCCAAACCAACCAAAACAAACACTCTCACACACCCCCCAACAATTTTGATAAAAATATTCATTCTCATTGCAACTCAATTGACAGGTAAAATTTTCTGCAACTATAGATATTTTTAACAAGATTGTCCGGTAATAAATTTTCTGCAACGTAATTAAATTATTTCTCGCCAAATAATTTAAAACGGGACCCACAAAATATTAGTGGCATTTAACATCCAAAATACCCATAAAACTGGCTAAAAAGCCTCAGAATTCAACATAAAACACCTCAAAGATACAAAAGGTATATTTTAAAATTAAGGGTATTACATTCTACCCCCCCTAAAATTAGTTTCGTCCTCGATTTAATTCACTAGAATTTATTGATTTAATTCCCAAGACTTACTCGTACTAAGGTTTTCATATAAAAAGTCATTTGTAATTACATAAGTAAAATACACATTACAACTCTTAATTCCTGGTATCACCTATCAGAGCGGGGTTCCTCCTAAACTTGAACTTCAAAACTCATTAACTTGTATTGCGATTTTGCAAACGCAGGTCCAAGCCAGTCAAACACAAACAACGAAGGAGGTGAGTTTTGAAATCATGTTAATAATATAAGTAAGAAAAACACGCAATTAATCATACATAAAACCGTATCATTACACAAACATTCTTCAAGGAAAAACACCACGTTATATAGTCAAAATCAATAAAAATCAATACATTTCACAATAACATCAAATCATCTATGAAATTATGATCGCACACAATACATATTAATCACAACAAACAATCACACAAAAATGCAATGCTATGCATGAGCTTAGACTCTACTTCACAATGTGGTACCATTCTATCTCTGAAGTACTTGGTTAGGAGGCCATGATACTATGCCACCATCCCAGTGGACGGACAATTCAAATTGGCCCTGTCCTCATAGATCCCCTCAACTCAACCCGAGACACATATACGCGACAGTCGAGGTAAACGTGTGTTGCATGGTAGCTCCCGACATTTGGAGTGCTACCTCCAAGTCACATAGGAATTCCCCACCCGAATACCTCCAAGGTCTAACAATCTTGCCTTAAGGCTCAACAGCAGACCGCCACGATCATGATCAATTCAGTTGTACTTCCCCGGAATCACTACGCTTGTCAGGCCCTACCTATATGATGACAAAATAATCTCCACTTCACAAATTCACAATATTTATTTTCTCCCTTCGTTGGCCTATGATACTCCATTAATCACTACGCTTGTCAGGCCCTACCTATATGATGACAAAATAATCTCCACTTCACAAATTCACAATATTTATTTTCTCCCTTCGTTGGCCTATGATACTCCATTAAGACTGTCATCTCAAACACAAATTGGAATCACAATTATTTCATCAGGGTTACTTCAATATTTTCATCACAAATTCATAACATCACTATTATAAATCACACATCATCATCATTACATAACTCATCACAAATTTAGAGCATCACTATCATCAATCGTACCTCATCACATAAACTTATCACAAATTTATAATATCACAATTATTATTCATACATCATCATCATCACATAAAATTATTACAACACATCCATCTTTTATTATCAGATCACATAAACTCATCTAATCAAATATATACATAAAATTAATTTGACACTCAATATCACAATAACATCAAATACCATGCATTTAAAGAAATTAAATCAATCAACATCTTACCAATATTTCTATTCTATATTTTAATCTCACAATTTCCATATTTGCACATTAATTAATTTATCCCTCAAAGGGCTACGTAGCAATCCCCAGATGAATCATTGGGAAATACGGTTTTCCCGTTCATCTCACAATATATTACACCCATGAATTCAAACGCTCTCTCACCCCTTACCTTATTTCGACGCTTTTACACAAGAATAAGATTCCACGAACAAACATTCTTTGTTCTTTGACTCTTTGTCTTTCAATCGATCTAACTCGATAGTTTATGGGTAAACGTCAAAAATAAATTATGAGAAACTACTCTAAAAACTAAATTCGAAATTCGGTCAAAAAAAATTACCATAAATCAAAAAATCAATCAGTGGATAATATAACCAGTTTTCCCACGGTCGTTTGGGCGTTGGTTTCGCTC
Organism: Cicer yamashitae; assembly: GCA_037974755.1. Taxonomy (NCBI): domain Eukaryota; kingdom Viridiplantae; phylum Streptophyta; class Magnoliopsida; order Fabales; family Fabaceae; genus Cicer; species Cicer yamashitae. The sequence goes on from JBBPBQ010000004.1 coordinate 34,401, forward strand.
AAATCGGAGTTACGGTGAAGAAGAACGATACAAAATAAGGAATTTTATAAACGGAGAAGTCGGGTATTTTAGAGAGAAATTGGGATGGTTAAAAATCTGAGGAAGTATGTTTATTTGACTAGCTAAATGAATAAGTTTGGGAGAAAATGGAGAAACTTTTCTGAAACAGTTATCGGTTATCGATGCCAAACGATAATCCTAATTTATGTTTTCTATTCCCTAGGCAGCTCCTACTACTCCTCCTTCCTTATATTTTATTATTATTATTATTATTATTATTATTTAATTAGGTTTTACATATGGGCCTAACCCATGAATCACATTTTACTTTTTTTTTTTTACATACAATTACCAAAGCTATTTTTTTTAAACACAAAAAATAAAGTAATTAATATTTTAAAACACATTAATAACCAAAACTCTTATATTCAAAACTATCACTATAATAATACTTATGTTTTAAAACACTGGAATTACAATATTACACTCATTAGAGAATCATCAAAACTATAAAACAAATCACATTTTATATTTGTTATTATATCATAATAAATATATATAAAATCACAATGGCATAACTCATATATAAAAATAAGGAAATCAAACACAACATTACTAACATCTCAAATAATTATTTATAAAATAAGAGATACTTAAAATATAAATATGTGCACATTTAACAATAGTTAAACATACAAGAAAATATGACATTAATTACCAACTCACATATACACGTAAAAGCACCTAAAATCTTATTCTTTAAGATATTTACACTAATATACTATTATTTTTAGAAAAATATATA
>JBBPBQ010000004.1:35713-58958 GCA_037974755.1 Cicer yamashitae
TATAATAAAATAGAGTTGTCAAACAAAATAATAATTACATCTTTATTTGACAACTCTATTTTATTATATATTATTATTATATTCGTTTTGTAATTGTACTTCATTACGAAGATAATAATAAAATATATTAAAATAGGGTAGTCAAATTAAAATTTAACTATTACTTTATTTGACAACTCTATTTTATTATATGTTATTATTATCTTCGTTGAGTTGTACTTCATAAAGAATATAATAATAACATATAATAAAATAGAGTTGTAAAATAAAGTAATAATTACATCTTTATTTTACAACTCTATTTTATTATATACTATTATTATTTTCGTTTTGTTGTTGTACTTCATAACGAAGATAATAATAATATATAATAAAATAGTGTAGTAAAATAAAAATTTAATTATTACTTTATTTGACAATTCTATTTTATTATATGTTATTAGACTTAGTTGCAGTTTTTGTCCATATAATTATACTGATTCATGAAATTGGTCCTCTTATTTTAGAAGTCGACAGTTTTGGTCCCTTTTTAAGATTTTTGAATTAAAAAAAAACGATTTAATATATTTTAAATGGTCTTTTATTTCATTTTCATGAGTGTTAATCATTCTACATCATCGTATCATATGTCACGTTATTTAAAACATGTTACGTCAGCATTTTTTAGTTAAAAAATCAGATGGAGGACCAAAACTGTCGACTTTTTAAATAGGTGGACCAATTTCGTGAATTAGTATCAATAGAGGGACTAAAACAACAATTAAGCCATGTTATTATTATCTTCGTTTTGAGTTGTACTGCATAAAGAAGATAATAATAACATATAATAAAATAGAGTTGTCAAATAAAGTAATAATTAAAGTAAAAATAGAGTTGTCAGCCTTTTGATCATTGGTACTGCAATGCTCTAGCTTTATTTTGCCTTTCATCACTTGATCTCTTAGGAAATGAAACCTTGTCTCTATATGCTTACTGCTTCCATGAACACTCGGATGCCTTGCTATATCAATTGTTGATTTGTTGTCTATCTTCAACTTCACTGCTTCATTTCTTCTCAGTCCCAATTATGTCAATAATTCAGCTAGCCATATAGCTTGGCACGCTCCCATTGATGCAGCCGCATATTCAGCTTCACATGTGGACAAGGCTACTATGCTTTGTTTCTTCGAGCACCATGAGATTGGTGAGTTATTGATCATGAACACATAGCCCGTGGTACTCTTTCTATCATCCTTATCTCCACACCAATCTGCACCAGTAAAGCCAACAAGTTCAGCTTTATCTCCATTTGAATTTGTGGAATACAGCAGACCAAGCTCAAGGGTTTCCTTGATGTATCTCAAAATCCTTTTTGCTGCTATGTAGTGTGATCTCCTAGGCTTCTCCAAGTATCTACTAATCAGCCCAACACTATATGCAATATATGGCCTTGTGTTGCACAAGTACCTCAAGGAACCTACAATTTGCTTGAAGATTGTACGGTCAATCATCTCCTCATTGCCCTCCTTGGACAGTACCAACCCTACTTCTGCTGGGGTACTAGTTCCATTGCAATCTAGCATTTTGAATCTTTTCAATACATCATTTGTATACTTCTTTTGATGCATAAAAGTTCCATTTTTCCTGGTTTCAAACTCAATGACAAGGAAATATGATAGCATGCCTAGATCAATCATCTCAAACTCCTTCTCCATTCTGATTTTGAACTTCTGAATTTGTGCTTCATCACTGCCAGTCAATAGCAAATCATCCACATAAAGGCATATCAATAACGCAGGTGTTGTTGCTGCCTTTTTCACATACACTCCATGTTCATTCACACACTTTTCAAACTGCTACTCTATGAGGAATCTGTCAATCCTCTTGTTCCAGGCCCTAGGGGATTGGTTCAGGCCATATAGTGTTTTCTTTAGCTTATATACACTGTCTTCCTTGCCTCTTAACTTTGATATTTTTATAAAGGATTGTTGATTCTTCAAAGGAATGTTGAAGTATTTAAAAAAAAATTGTACGAACCATACCATAGGGAACAATATTTCTTTTGTAGTCATGAGTAGTGGATGCTATCGTGTTCTGAATGATGATCTAGGGGATATTCAACCTTTGGTAATGAAGAAGGTGATAGGTGATCAGGGCATCATGGCATCATTGTCAAAAACAAACTCATGATTGCCACAATGAGGGAGAATGGAATGTTGACTGATAACATTGATAATTTTTGGGGATAGACTTTAAATGAGCAGAGACATAATTGGTTGAGTCTGGAGTGAATAGTTCATTGAAGACAACATCTTTTTCAACATTTGGAGGGGCATACCAATCTTTTCCAAAGATGGTTGGTCCTTTAGTGGGGAGATGCAGAACTTCAGCCAAAATGGCAGGGGTTATATGGATTTCAATCCCTTTGAGATTGGTGACGATCAAGGCTTTATCAGGAAAGGTTTCGGCTTTGCAATAAAAAGCACGAAAAACATCTGGATAGTATAAATATGATATTTCCAAGAACTTTGACCAACCTAGAGCATCAATGTATTGTTAGATATGAGTTCCTTCTAGATGAAGATTATCAAACACAAAACCTCGTCCAATCCCTATTGGTCTCTCAACCCTTTTTCTTGTTATATTTTTTGATATTTGGATGAGAGAAGTGGTGGGATGAGGATTTTTGAAATTGCTTTCTTAGGTGGGTTTTTTGAGGTTTTTGTTTTGTGAGGAGAACATCCTGGAAGGATGGGTATAGATGGAGAATGTTTTGCAAATTTGGTTTTTTGAGTAGATTGTTTTGAGAGTTTTTTATTTTTAATTATTTGTATGGTTAAGAAATGTGATAGAGGGGTGACGATTTTGGAGTGAAGTAGATAGTGTATTTTGAGGAAGGGATTTTGGTTGTTTTGAAGGTGATTTAGAAGTGGTAGAAAAACATTTTACGGATTTTGAGGGTAGAGTGGATGGCTTAGAAGATTTGGGTGGTGATTTAGAAGGAGGTGCAAGATCCACATTATTTAGTTCATTTATTAGAGTCAATATGACTCAACATTTGTCTTCACCCAAAACTACAAAGGTAAATGGGACATTATCAATTGTCTCACTCGTACTATATCAATGATTACAACCAATAGAGTTCAAACTTTACCTCAAATCGAGCTTTACCACCTCAAGTGGGTTTTGCACCTCGTTCCAAAGCTTCATACAACCTCCAAACATAAGGGAGACATTTAGCACCAACGCCAAATTCACATCACTTGGGAAACGAGCCCGCAAACCAGCATACAATAAACGAAAACATGACAAATAATTTACACATAGCATGTAACCCAATGTATCATAATTAATAATAATTTCAAGACCTGAAACAGTCAAAAACAACACAAAACAAAAAAGTCAACGAAAGGTCTCACCAAAACCTCGAAATGGTTCGACGTCAACATTGGAATGACACGCAAACTAATAGTTCTTCTTGAAGGTTTGGCGCAAATATTCCAGAAATAAAGTATGTTTTTCCAAAACGATGAACGAGCTTATCAGAGCTGAATAAGACAGCCGCATCAATGGCAAAATGCCATTTTTCAAAGTGTAACGGTTGATGGTTTCGTAGATAGAAAATGAAAGAAGATGAAAGAAGGTGTTGTGTGGAATTCTTAGGCGGTCTCAGTTTTCACTAACAACATTCGTTGTGGCCGGAAAACCCTAAACCCTACACCCGTTAAATGTCAAATTCATTGACATTAAAACAAACACTTCACAATTCTAAAAGTTACATCACACACAATTCACAATAGAGTTGTCAAATAAAGTAATAATAACATATTTATTTGACAACTCTATTTTATTATAGATTATTATTATCTTAGTTATGTAGTACAACTACAACACGAACATAATAATACCTTATAATAAAATATTGTTAAATAAATATATAATTATTACTTTATTTGAAAACTCTATTTTATTATACATTATTATTATCTTCGTTTTGTAGTTGTACTTCATAACGAAGATAATAATAAAGTATAATAAAATAGAGGTGTCAAATAAAGTAATACATAACGAAGATAATAAATACGTATAATAAAATAGAGGTGTCAAATAAAGATGTAATTATTACTTTATTTGACAACTCTATATTATTATACATTATTATTATCTTCGTTATGAACTACAAATACAAAACGAAGATAATAATAACATATAATAAAATAGAGGTGTCAAATAAAGTAATAATTACATATTTATTTGACAACTTTATTTTATTGTACGTTATTATTATCTTTGTTTTGTAGTTGTACTACATAACGAAGATAATAATAACGTATAATAAAATAGAGGTGTCAAATAAATATGTAATTATTACATTATTTGACAACTCTATTTTATTATACGTTATTATTATATTTGTTATGAACTACAACAACAAAATTGATAATAATAACATATAATAAAATAGAGTTGTTAAATAAAGTAATAATTACATCTTTATTTGACAACTCTATTTTATTATATGTTATTATTATCTTCGTTATGAAGTACAACTACAAAACGAAGATAATAATAACATATAATAAAATAGTGGTGTCAAATAAAGATATAATTATTATTTTATTTGCAGCTCTATTTTATTATAAGCTATTATTATATTCGTTATGAAGTACAACTACAAAACGAAGATAATAATAACGTATAATAAAATAGAGTTGTCAAATAAATATGTAATTATTACTTTATTTGACATCTCTATTTTATTATAGGTTATTATTATCTTCGTTTTGTAGTTGTATTTCTTAACGAAGATAATAATAAAATAGAATTGTCAAATAAAGATGTAATTATTATTATTTTGTCACGGTTAAAATATTTTATGCTAATCTTGACGTTACAAGACACATAAATCAAAGTTTAGTATTAGTAATTATATAAGCTATATTTAACAAACATCAAATAATATAGACAAAAATCAGGCGAAATGAACAAATTAAAACAATATGTACACAATCAAAAAACATTCATAACTTTTATCAGGTTGTAGAATAAAATAAATCAAAAAACAATTAGAAAAAATCATGGCAAATATGAAAAGAAGAATTAATCTGACATCAACAATCATAAAATCACTCAATATCAACAACAGAAAACAATCATACAATAAGAGTAATAATAAATTCAGAGAAAATCTACCCAAAATCAACAAACAGAAAATCAATTCAACATCAACAACTGTAACACCTGCATTTTTCTATATTAGTGTCACTTTCGATGACGAAATTATTTTAGGTGGATAAAATGTAAGACCCTCATTGTTATTATTATTATATTTTTATTCAATTATTATTTTTGAAAAATATATATGTGTATGACATGATGTATTTAATTTGACGGAATATTTTGTTAAGTATTTGAACAAAAAAATGTTTATAATAATAACAACAATAATAATAGAAAAGAAAGAAGCATGAATTGGAAACAGACGTTAAAAACAAAATTACATTAGGGAGTGAATATTTAAGGTCTTAATGGACTTAGATTCAAAACCTGACAGGAAAAACAAACAGACACCTCCCATTCACAATCTGAAAGAAAAAAAAAAAGGCTTATGAGAGAAAAAGGAAGAAATTCAAGAAAACTCTGAAAGGAGTTAGTAATTCATTCCTCAATTAACCACTCTTTAATTACGATCATATTAACTTTGTCTAACCATTTTTCATTGTTAGTAGAACAAAATCCCTTATTGATCTTCCTGAAAATGTTGTTATGGTAAAATTGTTATTATTGTAGTAAATGGCTTTATAATGATGGATAATTTTGAAAATAGTGTTGGATATTATTATTATTATTATTATTATTATTATTATTATTATTATTATTATTATTATTATTATTGTGTAGGAAAATCCTTTTTAGTTTTCAAAGTAAAATTGTGATATGCAACTTATTTTCTTACAAGGGATCTTGATTTTCTTATGATATTGATATAGAAACATATTTTTATTAGAGAAGATGTTTGTCTATATCAAAAATAATTTTTCATCTGGTAGAAGTCGTTATAAAGACTAAATCATTTTTTATGTTGTGATAGTTTTAGTGATGAAGAAATTTTTATAAACCTTATTGATGTTAATTATAATCATTTTTCTATAAACGTTTTGAAAGTTGTTGTTATAGTTATTTCGTTTAGAAGATTAAAGTTATGTTGTTTATGAGACAATTGTGTGGAGGTTGTGTTGATTTATAAAATAATAATAATAATAATAATAATAATAATAATAATAATAATAATAATAATAATAATAATGTGATTGTTTTAAACTAATTTGTCTAAATCTTAAACTAAACCCAAACTTTATTTGAGTAGGAATTACTAGTTGAAAGACAATTACATGCTAAGTTAATTATTATTTATTTAAAGGTGTGAACCGAGTTGAACGAGAGTTTTTGTGGCGCATAATTCTATAAACAACTTTGGTAATGGTAAGGGCATCACTCCATTCGCTTTCTTACTTGAATTACATGTGATATAAATGTACTGTGATGTTGTGTATTTGTTATGTTTGTATGTTATCTTCAAAATAAATGTTATATGATACGTTGTGATAATGGTTGGGCTTGACATGTTCAAATTGTGGAAATTGAATGTTATATGATACATTGTTATAGTGGTTGTGCTTGACAAGTTGTGGTTATTCAAGGTGATGACTTTGTGTCTAAACTAGGTTGGTTTAGGACAAGGTTGAATGATTTTGAACACTCTGGTTGAGTGATCTATTTTGTTACTAACAAAAGTGTCTACATTCATAGTTGTGTGGTGCGTCCATAATTGGTTGGAGCTCATAGTTGTGCGGTGCGTCCATAATTGGTTGGAGCCCACAGATCCTTGCGGGGATTTTGAGTTAGTGGTGTTGCTTGGAAGGACCCACGAAGTCCTTGCGGGGGAGGTGATATTTCGGAATCATACATTGACATATAGTCTAACAAATAAGATTTGTGCATTTTGGTTGATTTGTACTTTGGTGATTTGTGACTTTAATTGTTAAATGAAGTATATGATTTATTTATATTTTGCTACAACAATTATATATGCATGTTTATTTGCTCTGTGTTTGTTATATGGAGATGACCCTTACATTTGCCAGGACGTCAAATATAATGCTACTTGAGCGAATAATGTCGCAGATCAACCTAGTAGGAGAAATTCGAGGAAGTACAATAGCATGCAGTTGGAGACTCCGAGATACTTTTGTATTGGTGTTAGACTTGTTGGGAGAGTTTTCCACAAGCATCCAAAATTATAATCAACTAGGATTTATCTTTAGGTAGTAAAACGTCAAGAGTCTTGGCTTTACAAGTTTCTTTTGTTTTACGCATTAACTTTACTTTTTGTAATTGCGAATACTCTGATTCATTATTTTTGAATATACAATTGAAAAAGTTATTAATTGGTTTTTTAAAGTGATGAGTATTTAATATAATCTTATAAATATATAAAATAAAACAAATCTGTCTCTTTACGTTTAAAATTTCGTTAGTTAATATCTTGAAAAAGCGGGATGTTACAACAACAGAAAACAATCAATAAATCAGAGGAAATTAAAAATTTATTTCATCAACAAAATAAGAAAATCAAAGGAAATTAGGACAAATATAAAACCCTAAACCCTAACGCCCTAACCCCCAAAACCTTAACACCCTAAACCCTAACAACCTAAACCCTAACGCCTAACACCTTAACGCCTAACACCCAACACCCTAAACACTAAACCCTAACGCCTAAACCCTAACACCCTAAATCCTCTTAATTATTTAGAGATTTGGATCATCTCACGTATGAATTAAACATGAACGGGTCATGTTCATCATCTCACCATTAAAAATGTATTAGGCTCCGTTTATAATTTTTTAAGCCGTAAATGCCAACATATTTTAATGGTATGATGGTGAACATAATTTTCTCATATTTGATTTAAGCATGAGAGGATCCAAATTCATTATTTAGTTCATTTATTAGACTCAATATGACTCGACATTTGTCTTCACCTCAAACTATATACGGAAATGAGACATTCTCAATTGTCTCACTCGTACTATATCAATGATTATAACCAATAGTGTTCAAACTTTACCTCAAATCGAGCTTTACCGTCTCAAGTGGGTTTTGCTCCTCATTCCAAAGCTTCCATACAACCTCCAAACTCATTGGAGACCTTCAGTGCCAACGGCAAATTCACATCACTTAGCAAACAAGCCCGCACCAGCATAGATTAAACGAAAACATGACAAATAATTTACAAATAGCATGTATACCATGTATCATAATTAATAATAATTTCAGGACCTGAAATAGTAAAAAACGACACAAAACAAAAGTCAACTAAATGTCTCACCAAAACCTCGAAATGGTTCGACGTCAACTTTGGAATGACGCGCAAACTAATAGTTCTTCTTGAAGTTTTCGGCACAAATATTCCAAAAACAAAGTAAGTTTTTCCAAAACAACGAACGACCTGGTTAGAACTGAACAGAACAGCTACATCAGTGGCAAAATATCATTTTTCAAAGTGTAACGGCGGGTGGTTTCATACATAGAAGATGAAAGAATGTGTTTTGTGGAATTCTTAGGCGGTCTCAGTTTTCACTAACAACATTCGTTGTGGCCGGAATGTCAGTACGAAATTGGTGGTTTGATTTTTCGGTACGAGAAATATAACCTTTCGAGTTTTGAGTCTTAGTGGGAATGAAAGAGGAGGTTACAAGGGTCCCGAATATACTCCTAGTGTTGCAAACAATGTACTATTGAGATTGTGGAAAAAGAAAGAAGTTTGAAAGAAAAAATGTCATGGAGGTGTGTTGTTGGTGTGCGGGTGAGAAGAAGAAGATGACGAAGCAGTTTTAATTTTAATTTTAATTTTATTATTATTATTATTATTATTATTATTATTATTATCATTATTATTATTATTATTATTATTATTATTATTATTATTATTATTATTATTATTATTATTATCATTATCATTATTTGATGTAACTAAAAATCACTATAAGGGGGGTTGAATAGGGATTTTGGGGTTTAAATATATTTTAACGAGGTTTTGAATTTCTGTCCTCTCTGAGAGGATGCGAACTGGAGGATGGAAATTCAAACTTTTAATCAAGAACTGAATAAAGAAGAGTATAAAGAGATAGACACACAACTTTTATACTGGTTCACCCAAAGATGGCTACGTCCAGTCCTCACACTCTTGTGAGATTTCACTAAAATCAATCAGATCAACCTCTCACCGAGGATGATTACACTTTGTGTATTCTCAAGCTTCACCAAGCTTACAATCAAGATTCAAATATTTTCAAGTACAACTTACTTGAAAATTACTGAGTGATATGAGTATGATTTCTTTCTCTTTATTTAAACACTTTCTAAAAGGATATTTCAAAGATCTAGTGTATGATTGTAGAAAGTATAAAGAGAGGATGGAAGTTTCTCTTAATAGCTTTAAGAAACTTGCTCTTTTTATGCAATGATGTTCTATCTTGAACTGAAGAGATTACTTCCATTTATAGAGTTTATGAACCTCTATCCATGAGCAAAAGGATTTTGATGACCGTTGGAGACTTGAGAAAATGTCCAAGGTTCTTGGTCTGATTTACAATAATGCCATTCAGCTGTCCTTGCTAATATGAGCCCAGGAGGATGAGTTTGAGGATCAACCTCATACTGAAGTTCTAACCTCCCTTGAGATCCGGACTTGAGGTTACTTTATCCTTTTTGCTTTTCCAACGCTGTCTAGGTGCAGTCTTTTCAAGATAGGTATCAGCTTTCTCATTTTTACTGTTCCCAAGGTAAGAGGATGAATATTGATCTGCTTATCATCCTCTTATCATTAACCTTAGTCTTGTATCCTCCTTTTCTTGAATTATTTCTCTCATAACTGTTTGTCCTCAATATTATGTTCTTATTACTTTGACTTGGATCCATTGATTCTGAGATACCATATATTTTCTTCTAACAAGGTTCGTCCTCATTGATGATTCACCTCTTGCATGTCTGTCCTCCAGTTCATCCTCTTGTTCAGAAGACATGTTGGATTACATCAAATTCTTCTTCTTTTTATTGAGATGATGCGTAACCTGTTTCTTAATTTGAATACACTCAAGAGCACAGATTAGTCATTAAACATAATCATAATCATTAAATAATTTTGTTATCATTAAAACTATTTGAGAGAGATTTTGTCTCAACAATCTCCCCCTTTTTGATGATGACAAAATTCTGTAGATTATGATTCTCATAGAAAAGATTACAGAAGAAATGACTTGATTATGCTCCCCCTCAACATATGCATAACTTTCACTTTTAAAAAGTGATTCCCCTCAATATATGCATAAATATATATGATAACCATTTTGAACCAAAATATAACACCATTAATTTTTTAAGAAGTTAATGACTACAAAATGGTTCAAAAGAAAAAAAACATAACAAATAAAAGAGCATAATAAAGAATAAATAAAGAATATTGAAAATGTAAAAGTTTCAAAAAAGTGACAATTTTAACTCATAATCTTTCTCCCCCAATGTTTGTCAACCATCAAAAAGTAAGAACAGCAGCTTGGAGAGCTATTTGGACAGAGAGGAATCAACAGAAAAGCAGGAGGTTGAAGGACGAGGAGGATCGAGTTAAGGAGGTTGAGGTGGTAAGACAATAGGATGATCTCCTGGGTCAATGGGGTTGATGAGATGGTTGTTGATCTACTCCAAGAGGAGGGTAAATGATCAGAGTTTTGGAGTGATGAGAGTGGTTTGGATCTTTGATCAAAGAAATTGAAGGATGTTGTAGCCGTTGAAAAAGAGAGGCAAAAGTTATTTAGGCAATCATTGGAGGTTAGTGTAGGTTTGTAGTTCCAAGAGAGAAGTATTTGTTTTGCATTTATGTCTGATGGGAGGAGAGGCAGAGGCGTGCTGTCAGCAGCGGGAAATGCGTGCATGCAGTAGGGAGTGGTTTCCAACGTGTCTGTTGGTTTGCCCACGGAGGAGGATGACCTCTCAATTTCATAGGAGGATGACCTCTAAATTTCATAGGAGGTCGGTTATGACATTTAGTCATTAATTTAAATTTTAAAATTTAAACATAAATTTCAGCAGTTTAAGATTCACAATAGTTAATGCAATATAAATCAATATTAATTATGAGCAAAGCTTTTAAGAAATTTTTGACAAATTTATGATTGAAAGTTTTTCCAAAATCTTTTTAAAACGAACCTCCATCCTTTATTTCCAAAGAAATAAAGCAGTGCTTATCCCCTATCATATGCTTTGAGCAGCCACTGTCCAAGAACTAGGGCTTTCTTTTGTTGATCGGAGGATGAACCTATGTTAGAGTTTAAAAGTAACTTAGGTACCCATATAGAATTGGGTCCTTGTTGGTTAGTCCGTCCTCTTGTAAGGAATTTCTTTTTATGATAACAAATAGAGTCATGATGCCCATGTTTACCACAGAATGAACATCCCTTCTTTATGTTGTCAGATTTTTTCTTAGCGTGACAACTTTTAAAAGTATGTCCAAGTTTTTTGCAAAAGGTACATTTTGGTCTATCCTCCTGTTTTTGAGGTAGAAAAAAAATTTCGTATAATTTTTGCTTTTGAGAGCTTTTGAATCCAATACCAGCCTTGCCAAAAATTCCAGATTAAGATCCCATAATTTTTTCAAAAGTCTTAGTGGATTTGACAAAATTGGTAATGTCATTTTTAAGTTCTTTAACCTCTAATTTTACATTCTCAGTTTCAGTATCCTCTTCTGGAGGATGAATATTGATATTTCTTTTATTCAAAATGTTTTGTTGCTCAGACAATTTCTTATGAGATAGCTGCAAGTCCAGAATGATTTTTTGATATTTATCATTCTTAGCTTGAAGTTCCTCATTAAGTTTCTTTATCTCATAAAGTTGATTTTTAAGAAAACCACATTTATGAGTAAGAGTGTTTGAGTCATTCAATAAGTTGTCAAATTCTATTTCTCGTTCTTCACATGTAGGACAAGGTTCTGAGATAATTACCTCTTCAGTTTCTGAATTTGCCATGAGGCAGAGATTTGCTTCTTCCTTTTCATGTTCAGAGGGTGAATCATCACTGTCATCCCATGTAGCCATCATAGATTTGTTTTTGTAGGGAAATCTTCTTGGATTTTTGTTTAGAGGACATTCAGCTTTGTAGTGTCCTATTTTGTTGCATCCAAAGCATGTTATTTGGCTTCTGTCAGATTTTTCCCTTTGAAATGGCTTTTTGTCTTGTCCTCTTCGATTGATCATCCTCTGAATTCTTTTAGAAATCAGATCGAGTTCATCCTCTTCTTCAGACAGAGGATACTCATCGTTTTCTGCTTTTGCAACCTCTTCAACTCGCTTGGAGGATGGACTTTCAATTTGATTTGTCTTGAGAGCAACCATTTTTCCTTTCTTGCTTGGTTTGTCTGAGAACAGCAGCGGTTCATGTGCTCTAAGTGTTCCAACAAGATCTTCTAATTTCATGGTGGCCAAGTCTTTAGCTTGTGTGATGGCAGTCACCATTGGCCTCCATTCTTTAGGTAGACTTCTTAGAATTTTTCTTATCCTCTCTTGGACAGAATATTCTTTTCCAAGGGATCGAAGATTGTTTAGTATAATGGTAAGTCTTGAGAACATCTCGTCAATTGTTTCTTCCTCCTTCATTTCAAATAATTCAAATTCTCGTACTTCCATGTCAATCATTGCTTCCTTTACATGACTTAATCCTTCATGATGGATCTTCAAGGTGTCCCAAAGTTCTTTAGCACTATTGCATTCTTCAACTCTGTCACATTCTTCCCTGCTCAAGGCACACGTTAGAAATAAATGAGCTTTAGAGTTTAGGAGTACCTTAGCGTTTTCATCAACAGTCCATTGTGCTTGAGGTTTTTCGTCGGAGGTTGAATCTGCATTGTTGATTTTGATGACATGATTCCCATTTTCAACCACAGACCACATGTTGTTATCTTGTGATATGAGAAACAATCTCATTTTCCCTTTCCAATGGTAGTAATCTGTGCCATCAAAGTAAGGAGGTCGGCTGGATGAACCTCCTTCTGGTATATACTTAGTTCTTGACATTTTTCTTTTTCCTGATCTTTTTCTCTTACACTGTTAGGTGTAGTTTTCAAGAGAACCTTGCTCTGATGCCAATTGATGTAACTAAAAATCACTATAAGGGGGGTTGAATAGGGATTTTGGGGTTTAAATATATTTTAACGAGGTTTTGAATTTCTGTCCTCTCTAAGAGGATGCGAACTGGAGGATGGAAATTCAAACTTTTAATCAATAACTGAATAAATGCAAGAAGAGTATAAAGAGATAGACACACAACTTTTATACTGGTTCACCCAAAGATGGCTACGTCCAGTCCTCACACTCTTGTGAGATTTCACTAAAATCAATCAGATCAACCTCTCACCGAGGATGATTACACTTTGTGTATTCTCAAGCTTCACCAAGCTTACAATCAAGTTTCAAATATTTTCAAGTACAACTTACTTGAAAATTACTGAGTGATATGAGTATGATTTCTTTCTCTTTATTTAAACACTTTCTAAAAGGATATTTCAAAGATCTAGTGTATGATTGTAGAAAGTATAAAGAGAGGATGGAAGTTGCTCTTGATAGCTTTAAGAAACTTGCTCTTTTTATGCAATGATGTTCTATCTTGAACTGAAGAGATTACTTCCATTTATAGAGTTTATGAACCTCTATCCATGAGCAAAAGGATTTTGATGACCGTTGGAGACTTGAGAAAATGTCCAAGGTTCTTGGTCTGATTTACAATAATGCCATTCAGTTGTCCTTGCTAATATGAGCCCAGGAGGATGAGTTTGAGGATCAACCTCATACTGAAGTTCTAACCTCCCTTGAGATCCGGACTTGAGGTTACTTTATCCTTTTTGCTTTTCCAACGCTGTCTAGGTGCAGTCTTTTCAAGATAGGTATCAGCTTTCTCATTTTTACTGTTCCCAAGGTAAGAGGATGAATATTGATCTGCTTATCATCCTCTTATCATTAACCTTAGTCTTGTATCCTCCTTTTCTTGAATTATTTCTCTCATAACTGTTTGTCCTCAATATTATGTTCTTATTACTTTGACTTGGATCCATTGATTCTGAGATACCATATATTTTCTTCTAACAAGGTTCGTCCTCATTGATGATTCACCTCTTGCATGTCTGTCCTCCAGTTCATCCTCTTGTTCAGTAAACATGTTGGATTACATCAAATTCTTCTTCTTTTTATTGAGATGATGCGTAACCTGTTTCTTAATTTGAATACACTCAAGAGCACAGATTAGTCATTAAACACAATGATAATCATTAAATAATTTTGTTATCATTAAAACTATTTGAGAGAGATTTTGTCTCAACATTATTATTATTATTATTATTATTATTATTATTATTATTATTATTATTATTATTATTATTATTATTATTATTATTATTATTATTATTATTATTATTATTATTATTATTTTGTTAGTCAAAACAAGAAGCTGAAAGGTTGGAAACAATTACGCAAGATTAAGGACCTTTGTTGGCGGCTAAATTCGTCTGCATAGTTTAATTATTATATTAATAATTAATAATATATTAAACATTGAAGATTATTGTGGCTATAATTTAATGATGATAAACCAATAATTATAATAGTAATTTTGTTCGTATAAATAAAATTTTGAATGAGTATTAATCTCAAAAATATTAACTTAAATATATTTTTAGTCTCCATCATTTTAAAAATAATATATTATCGGTGATTAATTTTTTCTTATTAAAAAGAAAAATATGAATGTTAATCCTAAAATATTGGATTAAATAAAATTTTAATTCATATAAAAAATTATCACAAGACCCGAGTTATACTTCTAGACTTTGGAAAGCATTTCACGGGCTATGGAAACTAAGTTGAACCTTAGCACAACATATAATCCACAAATGGATGGTCATACTGAGAGAACCATTCAGACCTTGGAAGACATGTTCAGAGCTTCTATTCTTGAAGATGGAGGCAATTTGATTAGAGTGATCATCTACCTTTAATAGAATATTCCACTAATAACAATTATCACTCCGGCATATGCATGGCATCATATGAAGCACTTTATGGAAGAAAATGTATAACACCACTATGTTGGTCAGAGGTAGGACATTTAGGGATTCTTTGACCATAAATAATTCAAGAAACACTAAGAAGTTAAAGATAATTAAATAAAAGATGAAAATTGCACAAATTAGATATAAGAGTACGCTTTTGAGAATTTCTTGAGAATGACTCCAAATTTCATAATTGGAAGAACTTCCAAGACTAAGAATCTCAGTTCATGATTTATAGGATCCTTCCAAATTCTCAGAAGCGTAGGCGCAGTGGCATATCTACTAGCATTACCATGTTCACAATCAGGCTTCCATGATGTATTCCATGTGTCATAACTCAAAAAATACATTTTGAATCCATTTAACCCATTAGCTCAAGAAACTATTAAATTGAATCGGACATCACTTTTCAACCAAAACTAGTGCAAATCATAGATAGTGACATCAAGATGTTGAGAAACAGAAAGATCCCATTGGTGAAGGTTCTTCGGGAAGGATCACCACCAGGAGAAGCCACTTGAGAACTTGAAACCAAGATGCCAAACAATTATCCTCATCTATTTTCAAGGTAAGATTTCAATTTTGAGGACAAAATTTCTTAAGGGAGGTAGAGTGTAACATCCCCATAAACTTATTTAGTATTAGCAATAATATATATATATATATATATATATATATATATATATATATATATATATATATATATATAAGTGTTTTAATTACAAATTATTGGTAATAGTAGCAAGGATAGGTTAGGAAGAGAATTGTTACTAACGGGGAAAAGTAGACAATTTACAACTAAACCCTAACACTTTGAACACTTTTTGTGCGCCCTAAAACATTAACCCTACACCTTTATATGGAACATTTGGATGTTCTGAATTCATTATGAGAATATTCATGTCACCGCACAATTGATGAAATAGTTGTTGTTCCAACCCATACTAAAGATGGTGCTCTCAATGAAGTGAGTAGTCTAGACAACGAATGTGAGAAACTAGATATTAGTAGTTTTTGACATGGAGTTTATCTTGTCATCATATAGGTATGGCCTGACAATCCTATTGATGTTGGGGACAAAAAGTTTGACCATAAAAAGTCAAAGCTAGATGTAAACTATGCAAATCTATAAATATCATAGGAACCAGATGTATCAGAGGAAGACACAAAACTAGCATACAATGAATCAGAAGGTATGCATGATAACTCAAGAACAACCAATAATGAACCTCCCAAAAATCAAGATCATCAGGAATCCAAACCTGGATGGAAATACAAATCTTCTCATCTAGACTCTCTAATCATAGGAAATGCAAATGATCCTCTGGAAACCAGATTTGCTTTTAAAGAAACATCTACGTTTGGACTTCTATCTGAAATTGAACCTACAAATATAGACGAAACTCTATCAGATGATGGATTGATAATGGCTATGCAAGAAGAGTTGAATCAATTCAAAATAAATGACATATAGGATCCTGTCCCCAAGCTTAAAGAAAAGAAGTCAATTGGAACCAAGTGGATTCTTAGAAACAAACTGAATGAGAAAGGTGAAGTGTCTAGAAATAAACCTAGACTTGTAGCTCAACGATACAATCGGAAGAAAGGTATTGATTACACTGAAACTTGGTTAGAGGCTATCAAAATTTTACTTTTATTTGTAGTATTTGATAAAATCATTTTATACCATATGGATATGAAAAGTGTTTTCTTAAATGGTTACATAAATAAAGAAGTGTATGTCAAATAACCTCCTGGCTTTGAAGATAATGAATATCCATACTATTTTTTCAAATTAAATATATCTTTGTATGGTCTGGAGCAGGCTTCAAGAGCTTGGTATGACAGACTAAGCAACTTCTTATTAAAGAATGATTTTGAAAGAGGCCAGATTGACACTAGTTTTTCAGAAAATCATCTAAGAATGACATTCTCATTGTCCAAATATATGTTGATGATACCATTTTTATTCTAGTAACGACAAGCTTTGTCAAGAGTTTTCTAAGTTAATGTAGAATGGATTTGAGATGAGCATGATGGGTGAATTAAAATTCTTTCTTGGAATCCAAATTCATCAAAACTCATATGGTGTACTCATTCATCAGACCAAATACACAACCGAACAACTTCAGAAATTGAAAATGGATGAACGTAAGTCCATGTCTACACCTATGCATCCAACTTGTTCTCTTGATAAGGATAAGTCAGGTTAAAAGGTAGATCATAAGGTATACAGAGGAATGATTGGTTTTCTTCTCTACTTAACTGCCTCTAGACCTGATATATTTTTTAGTGTGTGTATGCGTGCTAGATTTCAATCTGACCCTAAAGAATCTCACTTAAGAGTTGTTAAGAGGATATTTAGATATCTAAAATGTACAACTAATCATGGTTTGTATTATAAGTCATCCTTTGAGTACAGGTTAATAGGTTTAGGTAGTTGACTATGTTGGAGACAAGCTAGAAAGGAAAAGCATCAGTGGAAAATGTACATTTTTTAATGAGAATCTAATCTCTTGATCGAGCAAAAGACAAGGGATTATTGTTATGTCAACAACCGACGAAGAATATATCTCAACAGCAGGATGTAGAACTCAGTTGTTGTGGATGAAGTATCAACTAAAGATTTCAAAATCAATGAGTAACATTCATATCTTATGTGATAATACTTCAACTATATGTTTAACCAAAAATCATATTTTACATTCAAGGGAAAAATATATAGAGACTAAACATCATTTTATAAGGGATTATGTCCATAAGGATATTTTAGACATTAAATTTGTTGACGTTGATCATCAGTGAACTTATATTTTCACAAAACCCATTGTTGAGGACATGTTCAATTTTATAAGGAAAAATCTAAACATTCTGTTTATAAAAGAATGATGTTCAAGTCTCTGTATATTTGCCTTTGGTAAAACAGAATAAATGGTTAAATGTATATATACTTTGCCTCAAATGAAATTGAATTTATTTGTGCCTCTATCAATCTAAATTTAATTGATTTTAATATGAATAGTTTTCCTTGTAAGTTGTGATACTCAAACAGGTGTTGTTCACGTGTGTTTATGCATGCGAGCTATTTATGGTTTTAAAAACTCAAGCGTTTTCATAAAATCCATTCACAATCACTCATATTCTTCACGTATTCCTACACTTTCTCTCTTTCAAACCTTGAAACTTCTAGGAAAATCTCTGAATTTCTCATGCTTCAATGGCTTCAAGTTCATCCCCAAACCCTACACTCGGAAACGTCTCTTAAGTTCCTACCATGCAATGCAATCTTGATCAATTATAAATTCTTCCTGAACGCAAAGTCAACTTCTTAAACCTTGCTGAAAATGATTTTAATTTTTTGAGGACTTTGCTGGTGTGGGTTGGTCCAAGCACTCTAACCTAGAACAAGATGTGTCTTTTGACATTCTAGTCAAAGAATTTTGGAGATTTTTTGACGCAAACAAAGACGAAGATGTATATGGTACTGTGTTAGGGCTTCCAATCAAGATCACTCAACAATCCCTCGCGTCCATTACAAGATGCCCATATGAAGGAACGTTGATTGAAAATGGTTGTGACTCAAAGGTTGGCTCATTCAAGATCAATAAGGAGTTGTTTGAAGATCCTAAGGTGAATTCTAAGTATGTGCACTTAAAACCTAAGTACAAGGTCCTCTTCAAGATTCTGATTGGGAATGTGGTACCCAAAGGTGGGTATGTGGACCATCTTAGCAAATACCACAAGGATCTAATATGGAATATCTCGTAGAGGATCCAAACCAATCTTCGAAACCTGATTTTGGAACATATTAGGTCATGTGTTATCAATTATAAGTCGGGAAAGATCATAAAAATTCCTTACCCTAGACTCATCATTATTGTATAGACGAGAACTCCCTTCATTCAAGCTCTGGAGTAAGTCAGAGGAACTATTCAAGAGGAACACTTGGTTTCATCATCTGCACCAGTGTTCAACATTTCAAACGTCATCTCTCCCATTAATAGCATTTGACCCAGTGGTGATGCCAAAAGTATATCTGGTCAAACTAGTGGATCTCAAGTCATTCCCTTTGTGGTTGAAGACTCTTATGCTCCTACATTTGAGGAAGATAATAAAGAAATAGTTATGGAATACTTAAGGATGTGCATGTCTAAGCAAGAGATGGCTCCAGTCTTCCTTCCTCTGCCTAAAGCAACTCAATTCTTTGTGAAGAAAAGGAAAAAATTTGTTACGACGCTGAGTATAGAAAAGGATGTGGAAGAAGAAACATGCGCCAATGAGGACGCAGCAAACCTCATTTTAAGGAAAAATCAGAAGGTAACACAAAACTCTAAGCAAACTACTTCTTTTGCTATCTTTGGAAATACGAGTAGTAATGAACAACCTGAACTAGAACCTCTCATACCCTCTACCCAACAAAAGAACTTAGTTGGCTCTTCCTCTAACCTTGCATCTGATACTTTTGTTGACTCTAACACTAACACCTCAAATGAAATGTTTGAGGCTACCCTTACAGAACATTTTACATCCCTTAGATATAAAACACAACATCATCTTCTCAAGCATCATACTACAAACCAAACAACATTAGCTACTCACACTAACCCTCCACAAACACCTACCAACTATACCATTCCAAAAACAATTAGCTTTTTCACCGCTGCATCTGACCCTACCTCATCAAGACTTATGAATCCCCCTCACAAAGAAGCTGAGACAATAGCTCAAGTCATCCTTGATTTAGTCTCTAGTACCTCTTCAGAAGACTCCTCTACATGTCCCTCAACTCTATTTCCGATTGAACTTGCTACCTCCACCATATCCGTCTAGACCTTTTTTTCCCCCACCCATTCAATTCCCTTTAGTTTTCCAAACTTCGACTCATTATTTACCTCTCTTATTGCCAAAATCACTTCAACACGCAATAGGAATGCTCAAACTTTGGACCCTAATGACATTTCAACCCAATGGAACAAGGTCCTCTCGTTTGTCACTAACTCTATAAGAAATAACATGGATCATGGAATATAGTTGGCCTCCCAGAACTCTGTAGCTTTCAGACAAATAGCTAAGATCCTCTATCTCTAGATCTTGTAGCTTTAGAAAGCCTAGAGCAATCGGTCCAGAAAGCTACTCACACCCAAGTTGGAAGGGTCGTCAAGGGACGACCAATCTCCCTCTAGTGGTGTTCATCTGGAACTCCTAGTGGTTGCTCCATTAGCACCATTGCAGTTCCTTATGCTCATTCCACAGTTTGAGATACCCTCCTTGGATTCTCCTACTGCTACTTCATTATTTGCATAATCTACCTCCAGAAGTCACTTTGCCACTCCCTTTTGCACATGTGTTTGATGCTTCTCAGTATGTCAAAAAGGAAGATTTTGATTGCTTGGAAGTTAAGACTGAGATATTCATGGAACAAACGGCCAAAAATCATAAGAACGTTCAAATTACCCTTATTTTAATCTTAGTTAGGTTGACCAACCCAAATCTTTAGTTCCCTGTAAATTTTTTTGTTTTTTTTTCTTTTTTTATCTAATGACAAAAGAGAGAGAATATGTTTTTAGAATATTTTTTTAATGAAAATTTCGATTTCTTTTTTAATTTCATTTACTAACACTCATCAACTATCTCGTCAAAATATCTCTCTTCTTACAATTAAACATGCATATTTTTAGGGGAAATCTTGTTGTAATATTCTAGGTTAATTATGTTAAATTAAAAATAATTGTACACAAAATAGATATTTGTCATCATCAAAAAGGGGGAGATTATTATAATCAAGTTGGTTTGAAGAACTGTCACTCTTACATGTTATCTCACTCTCCCTTATTCAAGTAGCAAATCAACAAAAATTGAGTTCTCTCGTCCACCTTTAATTGCATGTTAGGATAGTTATTAGAATAGATTGTGTCTGAAAATTGATGATTAGAAAGAACCAAACATTGCATGCGGGTATTTTTATGGGTATTCAATTGGAAAAACTTGTTGTTAGAAATCAATGTTAGAATTTGTATTATATGTGAAATTGATAGTTATATTGACAAGATATTGACAATATATAATTTACTATTTTTAATTTTAATTATTTTTAATTATAATCATTTTTAATCATAATAATAATAATAATAATAATAATATTTATTATTGTTATTTATTATTATTATTATTTATTAATGTATTATTTATTATAATTATTTATTAATTTAATTATTTATTAATATATGAAATTCATTTATTAATGCATAAAACGACAAAAAAAAATTGAAAATCTTAGTAGGAAGTCGCACCTCGGGTCAGGGACCTCCAACTAGGAGCAAAAAAATTTCACGTCAGTTGGTCGCATCCTGGGCCAGCGACTTTATATTGGGCCCAAAAAGTAGGACAATCTGGTATATAAAATTGAGAGTGGGGTATTTTGGTGTAAAAAAAAAAGGAATATATTAAAAAAAAATCCTAATTAAGTTCCAGTTGTTTAATTGTGAAGAAGTACATGCTCAAAATTCTTTTTAGAATTACCTTTTTAAAAATTAATATTAAACACTAAATATAATATTATAAAAATATATAAGTTTTTTATATTTATAGAAAAATTAATCGAATAAGTAATATAAATAATTTATAAAAATGAATTTCAAAAAAAAAAAAGTAGTCCAAAGGAGTTTTGGTCAAAAATAGTAAAAATGAGTTTTAGTAAAATTTTATAAAATAAAAGTGTTAGTGCTTTTCAAAGTAAAAATATTTATTCACATTTATTACACCAACTTTTTAGTCTATTTAAATGAAATGATGTTATTCTTGTCACAGTGCATAAAATATATATTGAAATCAAAGAAAATGACTTCTCAAAGCTATCAATCTTCTTATTTTTTCGGAATTTTATGCATTACATTGATTTTGATTTCAGGTAAGTAGAAATGTTAGTTGACACATTTTTATCGAAAAATTACTAGTCTAAATTAAAAGTTGTTATTACTTGTTGTTATATTAGTGTATGTCTTTTCATCGTCAAAAGAAAGAAAAAAAAATGGCTTAAGTTGTTAAATGGATATAACTCAACAACTTTTTAATGAAGTCCAAATAACATTGAGTTGAAATTTTGAAATAAATGAATAAGGAATCTAATGTCCAACAAAAATTTAATTTCTGTTTGGTTCAGGATTAGTTACAAGCTTCGAAACTCCAGCAGCAGAGGATAACTTAAACTGCCCATACGGAAGAAGAGGACCACCAAATGCTTGTTGCATAGAGCTTTGTAGTTCAAATTGTGCCACTGATTGCGTTATTGGAAAGAAAATGACAAAAGGTGGACAATGTTGGTTCCCAAATTATGACGAGAAGTACTGTTGTTGTTTTATTTAATTTGCTATGTTGTATCGTTACAATTTTTGAAAATAAAGATGCAATTGAACTTAGCTTTTGAATTTACAATGTATAAGAACTTTGTGTGCAATATTACAAAAGCTCTCAAGTTAATTACCAATTAATGTAGTTTAATATAAAATTATGTTAACTAATAATCTACGCTGTAAATTAATAAGTTATCTTATAGTTTAATGATTTAAAAATTAAAATTATTTAAATATTCTCGACTAATTTCCTTTTTTGTATTTACTACAACCAATTAATTAAATTTACATTACTTTTAGAAGCACCTTTAAATAAAAAATGTGTTATTCAAAAATATCTATGTAAAAAAGTAAATAATAAAAATATAACAAATTTCAATACGTGTCTCTTGTCTTGTTTGAGAGTTTAAAATTTAAATAACTCAAATTTTGAAATCTAGTTTGCAAAATTATAAACGACGAAATCAAAATTTTATTTTTTGAAGTTCTAACTCTATAATTGTTAAAAACTACATTCTTAAAATTCTTTTTAGATTTATTTTATAAGAAACTTATAATAAAAAAAAATAATATAACATAATTAAGCTACATACTTTTGCACGATGGTTTACAAAAATTGATCAAATATATAATATAAATAAAGTATAAAAATGCGTGTTGATAAAAAAAACTTTTGGAAAAGGATTCTTGTAATAAAGAAAATAGACGAATTTTAGTAAAATTTTATATCATAAAACTATTTATATTTTTTTTGGTCAA
>JBBPBQ010000004.1:59036-84511 GCA_037974755.1 Cicer yamashitae
TTCCTAAAATCATGTAATATTTTGTGATGATTTACAAAAATTAAACAAATAAGTTAAGGAAAAAATTCATCAAAATAAATTTTGGTAATGAATAATGTAAATGAGTTATGATCCAAAAGAGTACAAATGAGATTGAGTAAAATTTTATAGAGTGTCAGTAATAATAATTTTCGCATAATGTAAAAAACAAGTATTTACTCCCACTAATTAAACCAATTTTTTAGTGTATATTATTGTAATGATGTTAGTCTTGAAACCAAAACACAAAATATAAGAAATCTAATTTGCAAGAGTATAGACCAGGTAATCAAATAGTTTTATTAATTAAGTCCCAGTTGTTTAATTGTGAATAATTACATGCTCAAAATTCTTTTAGAATTACCTTTTTTTAAAATTAATATTAAACACTAAATAAAATATTATAAAATTATATAAGTTTTTTATATTTATAGAAAAATTAATCAAAAAAGTAATATAAATAATTTATAAAAATGAATTTCAGTAAGAAAAAGTAGTGCAAATTAGTTTTGGTCAAAAACAGTACAATTCAGTTTTAGTAAAATTTTATAAAATAAAGTGTTAGTACTTTTTCAAAGTAAAACTATTTATTCACATTTATTACACCAACTTTTTAGTCTATTTAATTCAAATGATGTTATTTTGTCGGAGAGCATAAAATATATAGTGAAATCAAATAAAATGACTTCTCAAAGTTAGGGGTGTACGTGGGTTGGGTTGGGTTGGACCGGTTTTGACAAAACCCAACAACTTTTTATTGAAGTCCAAATAACATTGAGTTGAAATTTTGAAAAAGATGAATAAGGAACCTAATATCCAATAAAAATTTAATTTCTGTTTGGTTCAGTTTAGTTACAAGCGTAAAGACTCTAGCAGCAGAGGATAACTTAAACTGCCCTTATGGAAGAAGAGGACCACCAAATGCTTGCTGCATAGAGCTTTGTAGTTCAAATTGTGCCACTGATTGCGTTATTGGAAAGAAAATGACAAAAGGTGGGCAATGTTGGTTTCCAAATTATGACGAGAAGTACTGTTGTTGTTTTATTTAATGAGCTATGTTGTATCGTTACAATTTTTGAAAATAAAGATGCAGTTGAACTTAGCTTTTGAATTTACAACGTGTAAGAATTTTGTGTGCCATATTACGAAAGCTCTCAATTTAATTACCAATTAATGTAGTTTAATATAAAACTATGTTCCCTAATAATCTATGCTGCAAATTAATAAGTTATCTTATAGTTTGATGATTTAAAAATTAAAATTATTTAAATATTCTCGACTAATTTCCTTTCTTGTATTTACTACAACCAATTAATTAAATATACATTACTTTTAGAAGCACCTTTAAATAAAAATGTGTTATTCAAAAATATCTATGTAAAAAAATAAATAATAAAAATATAACAAATTTCAATACGTGTCTCTTGTCTTGTTTGAGAGTTTAAAATTTAAATAACTCAAAATTTGAAATCTAGTTTGTAAAATTATAAACGACGAAATCAAAATTTTATTTTTTGAAGACTAAAAGCACTTAGGAAAGTAAATGCAAACTTAACTAAAGAAATCAATGCCTTCAAAACTGAAAGTGTTGAGGTTAAATATGAAAATAAAACCTTGAAATATACTCTTGTTTCAAAACCTTTAGAAAATGTCACATGTAATTCTGAAAATTATTAATAAGCATTCCAAAACTTTCTAGCTAACAGTATGCAAAGAAGAAAGTATGCTAATAGTAACTAAACCTAAACTTTCCCTCTGATATTTTGTGTACTCTTTGCTATAAGAATTGTCACTCTAAATCATCTTGCCCCATGTTAAGTACAAAGAAAGACAACAAATCTTTCAAGACTAACAAACGAAGAACCAACCAAATTTAGGTACCAAAGAATAAAATTATCTATGTTGCAGATGTCCTCAGCAGCCAAGTTAAAACACCAATAATGGTACTTGGACAGTGGATGCTCGCGACATATGACGGGAGAAAAGTCTATATTCCAAGACCTAACATTGATCAAATGAGGCACATTAACTTTTGGAGGAAAGAAGAAAGGTCAGATCATGATACAAGACACAGTTGATAATGATACATCTCCTTCTATTAAAGATGTTTTGTTTGTTAAATGTCTTAATCATAATTTATGAAGTATTATTCAATTAAATGATAATAGTTATGATATTATATTTAATCAAAAAATATGCCAGACAATTATCAAAAGAATGAATTTGTATTCTTTACAGCTCATAGGCAAAATAACATATACAAGATAAATTGTTTAGTCTAGAGAAACAAGATGTTAAGTGTTTAATGTCAGTAAATGAAGAGAAATTAATTTGACACAAAAGGTTAGGTCATGCAAACCTTAGATTAATCTCAAAATGGAATAAACTTCAACTAGTTAGATCTCTAACTAAGCTTAATTGCAAAACTAAAATTATGTGTGAAACTTGTCAAAAGGGAAAACAAATAAAGAACTCTTTTACCCTAAAAACTTAGTCTCTACCTTAAAACCCCTTGAGCTCTTATATATAGATCTCTTTGGGCCAGTGAAAACAACCTCACTAAATGGAAAGAGGTATGGCTTTTTTGTGATAGTAGATGATTACATTAGGTGGACTTGGGTAAAATTCTTAAGAAATAAAGATGAATGTCATAAAGTGTTTATTTCATTTTGCAAATAAGTAATGAATGAAAAGGATCTTAAGATTGTAACAATTAGAAGTGATCATGGAGAAAAATTTGAAAACAAGTTATTTAAAAGTTTTTGTGATGAGAATGGAATCTCTCACAATTTCTCCTCTCCTAGAACATCACAACAAAATGGAGTTGTAGAAAGAAAAAATAGATCCCTTCAAGAAATGGTCAGAACCATGCTCAATGAGATGGATATTACAAAACATTTTTGGGCAGAGGCAATTAACACTGCATGCTATATTCAAAATAGAATCTTAATTAGGTCAATATTGAATAAAACACCATATGAATTACGGAAGGGTAAAAAACTTAACATCTCATACTTTAAACAATTTGGTTGTACTTGTTATATGTTAAACACTAAAGACAATCTTGGCAAGTTTGATTCAAGATCATAAAAGTGCACCTTCATTGGATACTCTAAAAGATCTAAAGCTTATAGAGGATTTAATAGGGAAACTCGGATTGTGGAAGAGTCAATACATGTTAAATTTGATGACAAACAACCTGACCTTAAAAAGTCAAAATAGATTGATGATAGTGCAGGTTTACTAGAACTAGAGGAAGCAGATGTAGACAAGCCAGAAGAACATGAAAAATCAGAAGATACAAGTAAATCAAAAGAAGATGACAAATCATTAGAGGATGAATTTAACCAAATCAGAAGCAGTCAAGATAAGTCAAAACGGAGATCTGGATGGAAGTACAAGTCATCCCATCCTGAAACTCTAATCATTGGAAATGAAAATGATCATTTGAAGACCAGGTCATCACTAAAAGACACAAAATTTGTTTGGTCTACTATCATCAATTGAACCTACATCTGTTGATTAAGCACTGGAAGATGGCGGATGAATCCTTTCAATGCAAGAAGATTTAAATTAATTTAAAATGAATGATGTTTGGGATCTAGTACCTAGACCAAAGAAAAACATTATTGGAACCAAGTGGATTTTAGAAACAAGCTAAATGAAAAAGGAGAAGTGTTTATAAACAAGGCAAGACTTGTTGCACAAGACTATAATCAACAAAAAGACATTGATTACACTGAGACATTTGCTCAAGTGGCTAGGTTAGAAGCTATCTGTATCCTATTCTCTTTTGCTACTGCTTATCATAACATTACATTATTTCAAATAGATGTTAAAAGTGCATTTCAAAATGGGTATATAAGTGAGGAAATCTATGTTAAGCAACCCCCAGGTTTTGAAAGTTCTGAATTTCCAGACCATGTATTTAAACTTAGGAAATCAATGTATGGTCTAAAACAAGAACTTAAGGCATGATATGATAGACTAAGTAACTTTTTGCTTAAAAACAATTTTGGAAGAGGACAAGTAAACAACACATGTTTAGAAAATCAATAGGAGATGACATTCTTATCATTTAAATTTATGTTGATGACATTATTTTTGGATCTACTAATGGCAATCTTTGTCAAGAATGATTGCAAACATATGGCTACACCAATGTACCATACTTGTTCACTGGAAAAAGATGAATCATACCAGAAGGTTGATCAAAACACATATAGAGGAATGATTCGATCACCAATTTACCTTACTTCCTCCAGACCCAATATTATGTTTGGAGTGTGTATGTGTGCAAGATTTTAGGTTGATCCAAGAAAATCTCATTTAACTGTTAAGAAGATTCTTAGATACTTAAAATGTAGTGATTCGTCAGGACTAAGGATATTTACTAATAGTTAATAAAAAATATCAAGTGTTTCGCCACTTCAGCATTTTAATCTAAAATAAATTGGGGGAGATCGGGGAAAAATACAAACCTGATGGAGAAACATCTCTAAACAATATAAATATATGAAATGATGCAATCAATTGCATAGTGGAAACAACATATAAAATAAAAATTATTGAGGTATGGCATAATATGCTTTATAAAGTTCACGAAGAAAATAATATAAAGTTGGTTAAATATAATTTTTATTTGAATAACAAATTTCATAGAAAATATAGTAGTGCCCTTAAAAATAGGGTTAGTTTCCTCCATTAATTAGTGCAAAGAGCCAAAACAAATAAGAGCAATGAATGAGGAATATTATGATAGAGTCAGAAAATAGAAAGAAAAAAATGGAAGGAAGATCAGGAAAAGGAGAACTCATAAATATAAATAAAAGACAAATGAGTTACACGTTGTATACGAAATTAGACAGCAATAAAATTACTAACATACATAAAAAGAAATTAGAAGGAAATTTTGAGAATGATAAAGGAAGACGAACTATAATAAAACATAAAAAAGTATATTATTTTAGAATTTTTCTTCTTCTTAAATTTGCATAAATTTCAAGTAGTAACGATGAGGTTACGCATTCGAAGTATTATTTCCTTCATCAAATTGACTCCCTTTTATAACAACATTATGAATTATTCCAATCAAAGCATTCTATAGAACTAGTGTCCTTCTTAATCTTACTTGGTCCCGATGCATTTATTTTTCAATGACATTGTTTTATGTATTCCACATCGCGATCTTCTACATAAATGTAAAAGCGGTGAAATTGATTAGTCCATGAAAATCCACAACAATATAAGGTTGTTTATGAAAAGGGTAGTGTTTGAAACTCAAAATAACTATTTTTGTCTTTACATTAAACACTAAGTTTGAAACTCAAAATAACTATTTTTGTCTTTACATTAAACACTAAGTTCAAATTTATTGGCTAGGTTGTTGGTAATGTAAACGGTGACTCTGTCTTTGAGAAATAAATTGATTTTATCATCCTCAAATTGTAAAGCAACAATAATAGTTAGTAACAAAAAAAAAATGATAACACAAATTTGGAGACAAAAACTATTGTATATACTTGTGATAATTGATACACTGATATTGAAACATAAGATCTATTTGTTGTTATTTATAATGTGATGTATGAGATTTTTTTTTCTTTCAGAAATTACAAATATTTATTAATGTTACTTTGTGTGGTTAAACAAAGATTAAATTTTTTAATTATTAATGTGTTTTTTGTTACAGTCTTTTTAGTATCAAATAATTTATTTGTCAACTAATACCATGTAGTATTTATTACAATATTTTATGTATTTAATATTTTAAAACTACTAAATTTCTTTAGTTGTAGTTTTGACCAATTTTTCTCCTATATACGTATTGTTTAAATTTGTGTTTCATATATAAATAATAAAATTTAAAATAATATTAATTATAATTAATATAGTAAAATAATTATTATTATACAATAATAAAATTAAAAAATATTAAAATTACTTTTTCAATAAAGAGAAGATTATAATTTTTAATATTTAAAAAATATTAAATATATTGAATATGTACATGTATATAAAATTTAAAAATGATAATAATATTATTAACAGGATGTGTTATGGTGCGTATGCAGAGTGAATATCAACACCTCCAAACTCGCCCCTGAGTTTTAATTTTGGATAAAATCTGCATCCGTACCCAATCAAAGCGGATTTTCTCTGTCAAAATTGGGATGGGTTTGGATGGATACCTGTGTTGAAGAAAAACTCTTCAATCAAGCAAAAGATCCAGTTCTCTTATATTAGATTTTCAATTATCTTTTTTACTGAATTATTGCTAATAATCAATCTCAAACAAGTGTTGAGTAGATTCCGATACTACAACCTTCTTTCATAATTTCATTTGACAACTCAAGACTATTTCTTAAAGATAGTTTGAGTGTTGTGTAAAAACCTTTTTTTTAATTAAAATGTATCATGTAAAAATCCTTTATGGACTGAAAGGTATCTGTAAAAATTCCTTTCAAGGTTGAAAAGTGAATGTTGTAACTGATCAAGAGTGATCAATAAAATATTGTGTAAAAATAAGAACATTCTTATGTGAATCACATAACTGGAAAAACAAACAAATTATGAGAACTAGACGTAGCCCATTTTGGGTGAACCATAATACATCATTGTGTGATTCTCTTATCCATATCTTTTATTATTTCTCACTCACTATCACTAATCACGTAGAAATGATTTGTTTCATTTATTTTTGACTAACCAAGGACGTTCTTAAAATTTGTATAAGTAACTAAGATTGATCATGAATTAGTTTAAATTAAAAGTAGAAATTAATATTTCACAAAGAAAATCACAATTCAAACCCTTTTTTCATGTGATTAATATTGTTACTTCAATCTGCGGGTATGGATTTTGTTGTCATTCTAAATTCATTTGTTTTCCTTTTTTTTTTCTTTTATCAAAAAAACAATAGCAACATTTAATTTTTTGTTCCATAATTGATTTTGTTTTTTACGGAAAATTTTGATTTGTTAATTTTTTAAAAATGTTTATTTGAATTGTAAAAGGTAAAAAAATTAAAAAAAATTAAAAAAAAAAGACGATAATAATAATTGACTATTCTTTTTCAATTTTAAATTCAAAACTAATTAAAAAAAAATTGGCATTCGTCTATTGTATTTATGGATTAGTTCATGCTCATATAAGAAATACTAGAGAGAGTATTTTATTTTATATAATACAATGAATGGAAAGCTTGCCTTATACTAGTTTATTATAATACATTAAAAAAAGTCTCAAAGAGTTTTCCAATTAGTCTATTTATAATACATTAAAATAGAGTCTCAAATAGTTTTCCGACACATCATCCATTAATATGTCATCTAATTCAAATATTGTAATGTCAAAATCTGATGTGGCAGTTCTATATAGGAGAATACTATTTCATACTTCCTATGTTACTTGCAAGTTGCTTTTCCCAATTTTATCATGTAATATATTGTTTAAGATGATACATGTGTTTAGGTCTTACAAAACCTTTTCTATCGATATTCGTTCTCTTTGGATTGTTGGCAATTTGTCTTGGTTGCATTTTTGTCTTTCTTTGTGCTGGCGATTCAACCATGGACTAGAATCATGGAGTATTTGGGTTACCTTGCTCAATATAACTACTAATTCTACGTGGTTAAATGATTTTTACATGTGGCATTATTTTCTTCCTTGAAACAACAAGAGTTACCTGAAACATCAAACAAAACAATTTCATATTTTACATACTTCCAGGCATTTTTTGTTCTTTCACAAAAGCAAAAAGCATAAGATATTTAACATTTGGCGAGTGTAGATCTTTGATTTTTAATTCAATTTATGGAGTTTATTTAATTGTTGTATGTTTTGAAATTGTAATTTATTAAAAATTATTTTTGTTGATGGAGTGATTGAAGGAGTATATAATGTTGATGAAAAGTGAAATTTTGTCCATAATCAATTACCGTTTATACCATAAACCTTTTTATTTGTTTCTATTATGGTTTAATTAATTTCCTCCGATTAACAATTATATAGTACTGTCACCAAAAAGATTCATATTTAATGAAAAAAAAAAGTCATTTTTAATAAATAAAAAGTTCTTATTATTAAATTACCATGTATTCAATTTTGATCCTTACTATTAAATCAACATATATTTTTAAATGAATTTTAACAATCATATTTGAAACAATATAAATAATTCTTCACAACAAAAAAATTCAAAATTTATTTTTTGTTGAAGAATCTTTAATAATGTTCTAAACATAGTCAAAAAAATTATTCAAAAATTTTTAAGTTGAAGAACAATTAAACATATTTTGTTTCAAAAGAGACTAAAAATTATATTTTTATTTTACCGAGACAAAAATTGAAATGTTGAAATTTTATAGGGACTAAAAACATATCTAACACTAAATTTTAATAGAGGTAAAACCATATTTCATACACATTTCTTTAAACAATTAGACAATTGTAATATTTGAAATCACATTTAATCAAAAGAGTATTTAAGTATAATTTTTAAACATTTATTTCCCCCTCTTCACTTGTGTAAGGAAGTTAAAATTGCTTCTAAATAATTAAGGCAAACAACTTAAGATATAATATTCAAAATCTTCTAGAGCATGTTTGAGAGTTGGATTTGGAGGTGAATGAGGGAGAGGACTTGCTTTTCATTTTCAAATTAAAGCTATAAAATATTTCTTAAAATAAATTAAGTGAAATTGAGATGTTATATGATAATTTATCATATTCTTTTCAACTTTTTTAAAATTTCAAATATATACAAAATATGGACTTAACCCATCAAAGTCTTCCCCTCAAAAAAAAACTATCAAACATATCCTAAGGATACACACTCTAAGGGTATATTTAGGAGTTAGGTTTTGGAAGGAAAGTGAGGAGAAGACTTATTTTTCGTTTCTAGATTAAACAAATTATAAAATATTTTTAAAATCGATTAAAAGAGTATTTGTATGATCATCTATCATATCATTCTTTAAAAAAAATTAAATATCAAATATATGTTAAGAATATAGACTTAATCTTTCAAAACCATCTAAAAACTCACCTTCCAAACATACCCTATTAGAATACAGAGCTTATTAAAACAGAAAACTTAATACCATCAAGCAAGGCTCTGTCTGCTTTTGGACTATCGTTTGCTTCATTTTAAATAGAAGCTCATATGTTAATTAATTTTTCAGCTTTGTAAGATCAAAAGATAATCTCTTTGAACCAAGAAAATATATAAAAACAAAAGGCAGGTAAAACTTGAAAGCGACGCAAATGTGGTACACCAGCTTTCTTGGGTTTTTTGCAGATGCAGATCAGCAGCGTGTACCAGAGCATGCTGATACAACTAACAGAGATCATTGAAGTTTTACAGTATGGAGCAAAATTTTCAACAGAATGTTGTACCTCAAGACCTTCCAGGATCAACAAATGGAGCATGGGTCTTTAGAATATTATGAGTTAGAGAACAGAAACCTCTCAAAACAAACTTATCTCTGAGAAGCTTCCTCCATTTTTGCACTAAATCCCCTTAAATTAGGCTACCTGAGCAACAGACTCAGACGCATCTGTTTCTTGCCTGAAAATTGGATATCAGTAAAATAGTTAAAATCAGATAACAGAAAAATCAACGTTTTTTTATATGAAGAACGTGATGAGAATTTGATCCATGGTTTTATTCTTTAGTTCTCAAGACTTACGAGGGTTATCGATCATGGAATAGGATGCTGCCCATCAAGAAAGGAACTTGGAACTGATCACAGGAAGTTTGAATGAAGAAATAATTTTTTAGGTAGATGAGACATGCTTTAGGCTCACATTACATGGTTTTTATCTAGTCGTTGCATGGTTTTTATCTAGTCATCACATAGTTTTTATCTACACATTACATGGTTTTTATCTAGTCAAATGGAGAAATTTGGTTCTTTAAATTGACAAAGCCACCTTGCTAGAGACACCTAAAATTAAGCGCAGTTTGACGTATACCCTTTTACCACACACTGCCTTGAAAACATGATTGACACCCATAACATAAACTGTACATCAAAACATCACTAACTATAAGTGGGAAGGCATAATAGAACGGACAGTTGATAGGTTTGCATTG
This sequence comes from Cicer yamashitae, assembly GCA_037974755.1. NCBI lineage: Eukaryota > Viridiplantae > Streptophyta > Magnoliopsida > Fabales > Fabaceae > Cicer > Cicer yamashitae. Next base: position 69,154 of record JBBPBQ010000004.1, read on the forward strand.
GGAATAGAAAGTGTGGGAATCATTGCAGGAGAACTGTTGAACTGGGTAGTGGGGGGTGATTCCTGTCTCAGTAGGGGGTACTCTTATCATTGAGTATCATTTTATATTCTTCCTTCTGCAAGGAATTTATTCTCCGTCTAAATGTCTGTCATTACTGGTTCATTCATCTAGTAAAGAGGATTCATCCTCTGAGTTCATCATCAATACTAATTCAGTCAGTTTCTAATATTCTGTTGGTTCTATTACACTTTTGATCAGAGCATTAAATTGTAGACAAAGCTCAGTGACAGTATGTGGTAGTATATATCAAGACACCAATAACAAGGTAAGAAAATAGAAGTGTCCAAAAAGGTACAGGTCTCACCTTGCAATTCCTTCCCCAACTTCCATTCTGAGAAAGCTTACAACCCTCACAGACGAACCCACCTCTTTGGATAGATTTTCCAGTACCACCTGCATAGAGACGTGAAAGATACTAGGTAAAGAATGGCCATTTAAACAAATGGGCTCCTTAGATGGATACTTCACAATACACCGTATATATATATATATTTTATAAATAGCACATTTTGGATATGTGTATCTTGAGGAGTGAGAGGAATAAATCTTGACCACATGATAGATGGTCAAGATAAAAGTTTTTTAACAGTGACAGGATTACCTCAAAAAGTTACATGATCACATAGAGAAGTCACATGACTTTTATGTTTAAATCTTAACCATGCATGCATACATACATGTACATATGTACATATCTACAACAGACATTATTACATACATATATGCACATAATGCTACATCTGAGTGGTGGTATTAAAATCAAGAAAAATGTGTTCACTGGCATTGCAAACAATAAATCACCTTCATTTGCTGGTCATTGACCATAAGACATCTTAATACCTTCCTAGAATTTGAATGGCTTTCATGTTTGAAGGCTACTGGGCACCTGCAGATCTATATTGCATATTTGAGTGGTAGAAACTAGAAAGTTCTTAGATTCCCGGCAGAATGGGTCTGATGGAAACTAGTCTGAATTGCTATGATATTGAATACTTCTTAGTATTTATTTAATTGATCGATGTGAAGGAACTTCCAGCAGAGGTAGTTACAAGGAAATATATAAATACAATAAAAGAGAAGAGAAGAAAAAAGATAACTAGCAACTGCTAGTAACCACCTAGGATTTAGAGAGCTTGGTCTCTTCCAACCATCCAATACATAAAAATCTAAATGCCACCTGTCTTTTCCTCTTAACCACCTAGGATTTAGAGAGCTTGGTCTCTTCCAACCATCCAATACATAAAAATCTAAATGCCACCTGTCTTTTCCTCTCTAATTTATAATTATTTTACTAAATAACTGCTGCCCCAGGCCCATTTAATATCGTGGCCTTCTAGAGTAAGTCTTTAAAATAGGAGGTCTGTGTAATGGACTTAAGTGAGGCCCAAGATGACAATGATGAGGAGGGAATAGGTGATGCCATTCCCCAAATTCGGGCCAAACGTAACCGGGTCAAGTCCAAATGGATGAAGGATTGTGAGATCACAAAGAAGAGAGGCATGCTGCCCTAAAGAAGGATCCAGAAGACTTATTTCTTTTTATGTTAATCTGTGTTGCTGAGTCATAGGACCGTTAGTGTCCTTTTCCTTTTATGTCCAGCTGTAATAGTACCTTTCTAGTACTATATATGTAATCAAAGGAAACGAAATAAGACTCAGAATATTCAGAACTTTTTCATTGTTATAGGAGGTGCTCCCCTCGAAGGAGAATTTTCTTTCTTTTTGTGCATTGTTCAGACATTTCATTGGTGGTTTCATTGAGTATGACTACTCCACCTACCCCTACCCTTGAAGAAACTCTTCAACAATTACTCCAAAACCAACAAACCCAGCAAGCCTTTCAACAGAACCTCACCCGCCCTAACTACTGAGCTTCAAACCCTTCATGGCCGCCTTCCTCCACCAGGTTTACACAGCTATCATCCCCACCATGACCTTCCTCACCACCAAAACCCTTTTACCACCTCTTCCATTAAGCTTGATATCCCCCAGTTCGATAGCTCTGACCCCCTCAACTGGATCTTTAAGATCTCCCAGTTTTTTTATTTTCATCAAACACTAGAGGATCAACATCTTCAATTGGCTTCGTTTTACATGGAAGGAGAAGCTCTTACATGGTACCAATGGATGCATTCAAATGGTCAGCTTCTGTCTTGGACTATGTTTCTTCATGCTCTGGAACTTAGGTTTGCTCCTTCTCACTATGAAGCCCCAAAAGGTACCTTATTCAAACTTTGCCAAACTGGATCTGTCAAAGAATATCAAAGAGTTTGAATCCCTTACAAATTGCATAGTAGGGTAACCCTCACCATTTTACCTAAGTTGTTTCATTTCTGGTCTCAAACTTGAAATTCAGAGAGGTCAAAGCCTTTCAACCAATTTCTATTTCCCACGCTATTAGCATAGCCAAATTACAGGAAGAAAAAGTCAATGACCGCCCTTCCTCGTCCATTACCCGTCGCCCATCCACAACTTTACCCAACTTAACCGGTCCTAGCACTTCCGCCCTTCCTCGTCCCCTTTTTCGCACACCCCAAACACACCACCCAAAACAGCCACCCCCATATGCCGCTTGTCGCCTAACGAACTTCAAGCTCGTTGCGTAAAAGGCTATTTTATAATTGCAACGACAAATTTTCACTTGGCCACTGTTGCAAATGTTCCTTCCACATCCTAACTGCAGAACCTGAGAAAACCACCACGACAAATGAGACCCTGACCCATTTACTCATAGATACTTCACAAAATACCGTACCCGACCCAAAACCTCAAACGCTTCGGCCCAAATCAATTTGCACGCCTTAATGGGTCACACTATACCCCAAAACTTACGTCTTTTGGGCGTCATCAAGTCCAGCCCTGTGGTTAATTTGGTTGATAGGGGAAGCACACCTAACTTTATTCAGGACACGGTAGCCAAACAATTGGGCCTTCCCTTACAACAAGCCCAATTGATCCAAGTCTTTGTAGGCAATGTGACTCTACGCGTCATCAAATGGACCTCATAGTGGGCTCTCATCATTTTTTGGTGGACTTTTTTGTCCTTCCTCTTAGTGGAGTGAATATTGTTTTGGAAGTTCAATGGGTCAAAACCTTGGGGCCCGTACTAACAGACTATGAGCAACTCACCGTGCAATTTATGAAAAATGGAGTTGTGGTCTGTAACATCCCACTTTTCGGGACATTATCTTGAAATACTATGTTTTAAATGCATTCCATTTTTTTTCATGAAAATATTTTAATTCTCGTGCAATCAAAATACATAATTACACATATAAATTCAAACAACCAATCGATAATTAATTAGAAATCCTCAAGTATTTCAACCAGATAATTGAGTACTCAAGTTTTATGATTCAAAAATGTCATACCAAAATAGAAAATTAATAAATGGTATAAACTAGAGTCTAACAGAAATAAAGTCCCTAAAGCTGACCACCACTACCCATCTTCGAAATTAAAAGAAATGCTCCATCTATTCATCCGAAAACTCCTCCGGGTGCGAAATCAAATTGAGGATGTCACCTGTCAAATGTAATTGTGGTCCAACAATTGAAGGGTGAACCTAAACCTGGGCCTTCTAAGTCCTCGTCACATCAAATGAGTTTTTTTATTGCCACTAATGCTTTGGACTCTTGTTACCATTTCCATATACTAGAGTTCCCACCAAAGTCCACAATGGTCATTGAATCGAACCCTCTCATCCACCACTTATTGACACAATTTGACCACATCTTCCAAATCCCTACAACTTTACCACCACCGCGCACATTGGACCATTGTATTACGCTGGCTAAGGGCACAAATCCGATCAACGTGTGCCCTTATCGATATCCTCATTTCCAAAAGAAAGAAATGGAAAACCAAATCAAGGACATTCTTCAACAAGGAGTCATCCAACCCAGTTTGAGTGCTTTCTCCTCCCCAGTGCTACTTGTGTGAAAAAAGGATGGTCCATGGCAATTATGCATGGATTACATAGCACTCAACACCATCATCGTCAAGGACCACTTTCCTATTCCGGCCATCGATGAGCTTTATGGAACACGTTGGTTCTCAAAACTGGACCTTGGTTATGGGTATCCCCAAATTCGCATGTTGCCAAGTGATGTCCATAAAATAGCCTATCGAACTCATCAAGGACATTAAGAATTCTTGGTCATGTCGTTTGGTTTGTGCAATGCACCCTCAACATTCAAGGAAACCATAAATGTTATATTTGAACCATTTTTGCGCCGATTTATCATCATCTTCTTTGACAACATTCTCATTTACAACAGGTCATTTAGGGAGCACAACACCTTCGAGCAGTATTTGAGTGCTTGGCAACACATAACCTGGGTCACATTGTGTCAGCTAAAGGGATTGGTCCTGACCCTGAGAAAATTGATGCCATGCTAACTTGGCCTTCTCCAAAGAATATCAAACAGTTACACAGATTCTTAGGCCTTATTAGTTTTTATTGAAAATTTGTTCAGAATTATGCATCAATTGCTCATCCTCTTACTGAACTTCTGAAAAAGGATACTTTTGCTTGGACAGCAGCTGCATAACTAGCACCGAGAGGCTTAAAGAAGCAATGATTAAGGCTCCGGTGTTAGCCTTACCTAACTTTGAGGAGGAATTCACCATTGATACTGATGCATCGGGTTTAGGCATGGGCGATGTCCCCTCCCGACAAGGCCACCCTATTTGCTACTTTAGCAAGAAATTATGCCCTAAATTACTCACTGCTCCCACTTATGTTCAGAAATTATGCGCCATCACTTAAGCGGTTAAGAAATGGCGTACTTATCTCTTGGGGCACAAGTTCACAATCACACCGACCAAAGAAGCCTTTGTGAACTTACGACTCAGGTAATTCAAACGCCTGAACAACAATTTTATCTTGCTAATTTACTTGGCTATTCCTACGAGATAGTGTATAAGCCTGGTATTCAGCTGATGCTTTACTGCACGTTCATAATCTTGAGTCTGTTTACTTTGCCAACACAGTTCCACAATTGGATTTCCTTGCAAAAGTGAAGGAAGAGTTGAAATCTGATAAGGAGTTCCAAGGGTTGATTCAAAAAGTTCAAACTGACCCATCCAACTTTGAGCATTTAGGTGCTTGATGATTTGTTATTTCTCGAAGGAAAGCTTTACATTCCCTCTGCTTCCAAATTCAAAAACATTTTACTTAAAGAGTTTCACTTGTCCACAATTGGAGGTCACAGTGGCATTCACAAGACATATGGTAGCCTTAAAGAAAATGTGTTCTGGAATGGTATGAAACGTGACGTCACTGAATTTGTTAATTCTTGTATGTTTGGCAACAAACCAAGATACCGTCGCACTAGCCTTACAACCTTTGCCATTACCTTCAGTTGTATAGGAGGACATTTCCCTAGACTTCATTGTAGGGCTGCCTTCTTTCCAAACTAATACGGCTAGCTATCTTGGTAGTTGTTGACAGATTCTCAAAGACTGCACAATTTGGCATGTTGCTTGGTAATTTTACTTCCAGTAAAGTGGCAGATCTCTTTGCTTAAATGGTCTTCAAACATCATGGCATGCCTAAAAGCATTGTTTCGGGTCGGGATCCTATTTTCCTAAGCCAATTTTGAAAGCAAGTATTTCACAACTGTGGAACCAAGTTAAGGATGTCTTCTGCATATCATCCACAAAGCGATGGTCAAACTGAAATTTTCAACAAAGTCCTTCAACAATATCTCAGATGCTTTGTCAGTGAACAACCAAGTCATTGGGGTAAATTCTTACATCTAGCAGAATGGCATTATAACACCTTGATACACACTTCGACAAGTTTTTCAAAGTTGTTTTTTGGGAAACCTCCTTCATTACCACGGTAAATTGTTGGAAGTTTCCATCTAGAGGCTTTGGACATGACCCTCCAAACACGGGACCAGATACTGCAGTTACTCAAGAAAAAACTTAAGAAAGCTCAATTGACAATGAAACACTTTGTTGATCAACACCGTATTGCACATCCCTTCAAGGAAAGGAGACTTGGTCATGGATAAACTATGCCTCTCGCCAGACCTCTGTGGCGGAACGCCGAGTTTACAAACTCTGTAAGCGTTTTTATGGACCTTTCAAGATCATTCAATGCATTGGTGATGTTGCCTTCAAGCTAGACTTACCCACTTCCAGCAAAACTACACCCGGTTTTCCATGCTTCCAAGCACAAATCATTCCATGGTTTGACCACACCGCCACTACAATTACCCCTGACATTGTGGACAATCAACCATTGGTTCACCCATTAGCCGTTTTGGATTGGGACCTTAATCCTAATCATCCTCCTTTGGCCCTTATTCAATGGTTGAACACGTTTCCTGAAGACGCCACCTGGGAACTTGCATCTGACATCAAGGATTTTTATCCCAACATCCACCTTGAGGACAAGAAGAGGAAAGGGATATAATGGACTTAAGTGAGGCCCGAGATGACAATGATGAGGATGGAATAGGTGATGCCATTCCCCAAATTCAGGCCAAACTTAACCGAGTCAAGCCCAAATGGATGAAGGATTATGAGATCCCAAAGAAGAGAGGCATGACACCCTAAAAAGGTTCTAGAAGACTAATTTCTTTTGATGTTAAAGTCTGTGTTGCTGAGTCAAAGAACCATTAGTGTCCTTATCCTTTTATGTCCAGTTGTAATAGTACCTTTCTAGTACGATATATGTAATCAAAGGAAATGAAATAAGACTCAGAATATTCAGAACTTTTTTATTGTTAAAGGAGGTGCTCCCCTTGAAGGAGAATTTTCTTTCTTTTTGTGCATTATTCAGACCTTTCAATCTGGTACTAACAATCTCACAATTCTTATTGCTTATTCCTTGAATCAGAAATGGAGGAGACATTATCAATTTTAGATGGCATAGATTAGGCTCATGTGGAGTATAGGTGAGTTCAAATTAATAAAAAAAAAATCTTGATATTTCATGCCTACTACCACAGCCATCATTAGGTATTGAATAATTCTGTCAGATGATTGGGAGACTCAAATGAGGATTCATTACTCATTCACTCTTGAGAAAAACTACATACATTGCAACCTTTGACACAATAAGCATGGTTTTTGAAGCACCGACAAACCACCTTTGAAACATTTATTAAAAATATATTTGAGATCTCCATTTGGACTTAAATTAAGCCATTAAAATTTAATTGTGAAGTCGGTTGACAACTGTAAATTATCTTGCAAAATCTTAGTCCTGCCCATACCATGCTTATACATCTTGTAACAAGAGACTTAAATATTCATAAGGCATCGGCCATCAAGTATCCCTTTTCTCAATCAAGCACTTAGACAAACTTCATTGTTACTGTTGTCTGTAGCTTGTGTTTTATCTCTCTTTTGATAACTTTTACGGTGCTATTTTAAAAACAAGCTTATATATATACATGATAGTATCGGTATAGGAGGCAAGGTTGTAATGATATAAGTAAATACTGAAGGTTTTCTTACTTTACCATTAGCGACCTATATGCTCATATTTATGGTTGAAATGGAAATGGTAGAACTAGAAACCAAGGTATCACGTCATGACATGTTTTCCCTTTCTAAGAATAAAGGAAGCGTGCCAAATGAAATTAAGAAGTAAAAGGGACGAATTCTGAACCAACTCATGCATTGGTAGAATTTTATTTCTTTCACCAACCAAAATAGTGATAATGGCAAACAAATATACCCATCCTAATTTCAATTTTTTCATAAATTAAACCAATTCGATTTAGAGAATAAGAAAAAGCTCACATACCTTCACATTCATAGTATCATTCATAACAAACTTTTGGTTCATAAGCACAACATCCTCAAAGTACTTGCGCAAACGACCTTCAACCATTTTGTCTATGGCCATCTGAGACTTACCAGAGGCTTCTGCCTGAAATATAAAAACCGAACAGAATCTTAAACTAAATTTTTTTGTTCTGTTTCTATAATGTGGTAAAGAAAGCGGCACTTAGCACAAGAAACAGAAAAATCAAAAAATCTAATATGAGATAAACATTGGGCAGATTGCATTCATATACTAGCATGGATAATATGATCTATTCATAAATCCAAAAGAAATTATAGATAGAATATGAATACCTGAGATTTAAGAACTTCGCGCTCATTTTCTAATGCATCCGAAGGCACAAGTTCCTTTGTTAAGAATAATGGTTTTGTTGCGACTACATGCATGGCCAATTCTGATCCAACACGTTGAAGTGCATCCACTTGTGTTTTAACACCATCAACTTCAAGGGATAAGATTCCAGCAATGCGACCCAAACCTAATCAAATAGGAGGAGGATGTCAGGATCTAATAAACATGACATAAGTGGATAAATGAATCGTTGTTGTTGTTATTATTATTATCATTATTGAGATGAGTTTGAGTAGGTACCAGGTTTGGGACTGGTGTGAAGATATGTAGATACAAGACCATGAGATGGTGCAGGCATGACATAACCTCTTCTAAGTCTTACATTCTCTCCCATCATGGCAGCTACTTGAGTGATAGCGTTTTGAACGCTAGTTTCTCCATTGATCTTTGGATGTTGAAGATTCAATCTCATATCCTCCAAACATTGAGGTCCAAAGTGAAAGGAAGAAGAATTATCGAGCAACAAAGCTTGGTTAGCCAAACACAATGCCAAGTGTTGAAAGATGTCATTTCTGGCAACGAAGTCAGTTTCGCAGTTGAGTTCAATGAGAGCTGTTTTGTTGTGGTTTTGAGCAAGAGCGAGCAAACCTTCCGAAGCAGTTCTAGATGATTTCTTGGAAGCCAGAACAATTCCCCTCTTTCTCAGTTCCTTCTGGGCGGCTTCGATGTCCCAATTTGAATCCACTAGAGCCGCTTTCACGTCTTTAATGGGGGCGCTTGTTCTTTCTCTCAATTGCTTTATCAGATTCATTTCATTAGAAACAGAAATTGATGAATAATTTGCGCCGTTCATCAACTTCCTAAAAACACGACTGCTGGCTCCGCTTAAACCCATGGCGCTCTCTGAGAAGCAAGAAACATCATAATCAAGTTTCATTTATCATTCCTTGTAGAAAAAACAAATCAACAAGTAATCGAAACAACAACAACAACAAGCAAATCAGCAAGTAATCAAAACAACAACAACAACAATGAGCGCAAATCAGCAAGTAATCAACAACAACATTCCCCAATTTTTATCAAATCAACAAGTAATCAACAACAATCCCCAATTTTGATCAAATCAACAAGTAATCTACAATAACAATCCCCTTCAGCAAATTAACAAGTAATCAAATCAACAAGAAACCCTAGAACAAGGTAATAAACTTTACAAAAGTATGAAAATACCAGAACTGGCTTCTTGTTAATATCAAAATACCCCAAATTTAAACAAATCAAAAACCCTAATAATGATTTCACATCACAAGTGTACTACTAGTCGTCCCAAATTCATAATCAATCAACCAATTTCATACAATTATAGTCATATAAAAAATCCCAATTCAGAAAACCCTAAAATCACAAAACTCAAAATCTAAGTTCCATTACCTTTTTTTATGGCTACCTTCACTGTTGGAGGCTTTGTGAATTCCTTTGGAGGCGCGACGTGGCCGGGGGAATGGTCGTGGAGGCCGACTGGTGGGTGGCCCGCGACTGGGAGAGAGAAGAGAGGGTGGACACGCGAGAACAGAAAATCAGATAATGGTCGAGAGACGAGAGATGGCGCGCAACTGGGAGAGAGAAGAGAGGGGAAGGCGACCACAGCGGCTGGTGGGAAGTGTGTAATGTAAAATGAGAGTAGTTTCAACCTTTGGGTGTCTTGGGTCTAAGGTGCAAAAACAAAAACTCAAGGATGGTTAAAGTGCAAAACATATTGGGTTAGAAATATAACTTTTGAAAGTTTAGGGTGCCCAGGTCTCACTTGCATGTAGGTTTGGTTCCATCTGATACAATATACTAAATTTTTTTGTTCTGGTGGATGATGTGACTTTTCAAAAGAAAAGTCGATTGGACTGTTTATTTTGTTACGAAAATTTGACTCCGTACCCCTACAATTATCCCTATATCTTCAAAAAGTCAGTGAAAATATCATAATATCCTCATATATATTACGTTAAAATTTTATTTTTACCGGAAATTTTTTTTCAAGTTTTTCTGTACAGAACACCACTCCGCAAAATTTGAAAAAAGTTTTTCGGTAGTTCTGGAAAACTTTTTTCAAGTTTTCCGGAAATAATGAACTATCGAAAAACTTATTAGTGACTTTTCCGGTAGTTTCAAATTTTTTATTTTATTTTAATTTTTTTATTATATTAGTATTTAATTAATTTATTTGATTTTAACAATATTTTTTTTCGGTGGTAGGGTTAGAGGTAAATACGGCAAAGTTATAGGCACGGGCAACTTTTTAGTGGCCACGACCATCCAAAAATTTTCAATAATTTTTTAAGTAATCCAAAAAAAATTAATAAAATTTAAATTTTTTTTTAAAATAAGAGTGTGTACCGGAAAAGTTGGAGAAAGTTTTCCAGTACACATTTTTTACTTCTGTACCGGAAATCTTTTTTTAAGTTTTCCGGAAACATCCTTCTGTACCGGAATTCTTGAAAATAGTTTTCAGGAAGTGAAAGTGAATTTTGTAAAAATAAAAAATAAAATAAAAATGAGGGTATTTTTGGCATTTTCAAAAAATTGTGGGGGTATAGAGATAAAAGTGGGGATACAGAGTCAAATTTTCTTTTGTTACGTTAATATTCATCTGCTTTCCTTCTCCGACCCTTAAATACATTATCAAAAATTAAAATAGGATAGTATACAAGAATTAAGAATCCGATAAAAAAACACAAACAAAAAATTAGAAATATGATCAACATTCACTTTTTATTTAGTCTCAAAATCAAAACCTAGTACAACTAGTTTTATAATTGTTACTATAATAATAAAATAATAAAAGAAAAGTATTAAATACATGTTAATGATTATAAATAAAATAATGAGAACAAAAAAATTAGAAAATAAATATAAATTTATGATTAAATTAAATACTAAAGAAAAGGTTAATGATATTAATGTTATGAAATTTGAAGCATCAACTTAAAAAAAAAACTCATTTCTGTATTAAAAAAAACTCATTTAGCGCATTAAAAAATGTTAAAAAACTATTGAAATAAAAGTGTAAAGGTAATATACTGATAATGTAAAATAATTTTATAGATTCATAAAATTCTAACTTTTCAATTTGTCATATCATATTGAGGTGACAAATCAATTTTTAAATCAACGACAATTATATAACTATTAGATATCGTGATAATTTATAATTGGATGACGGTGTAAAATTGTTTTACCGTGTCAATACACTATTATTTTCTTGAAATAATTTATTAAAATTTTTATTTAAATATATTTTTATTTAATATAACTTTTTTTATTAAAAAAAGTCTTATGAGAGTAATGCCAAAAATTTACACATTCAAGGTAGAGAAATGAGGTATCTTAGGTTCAATTAAATGTCTCTGTACCTTTTACTGTATAAGATATATATATATATATTAAAAGATGAACAAACCATCTCAACAAAGAAAACTAAACTTACACTTCCTCGTTGCTAAAAATTAGGTATACACAGAGGCGTTGTTAAAAATTAGGTATACACCGGGACGGATCTTAGTTGGGTCCAGGGGCCGTGGCCACCCAAAAAAAATATAGGTAAAATGACCCAAATGTCCTTGTTAAAATTACAAAATTATATTAATACCTAAACTTAAATCAAGTTCTCTCTCTTGCGTCGGGCCACTATCCACTGCTCTCTCTTCCGCTGCCACTCAACCTGATTTTTGTTTGAATTTCATGTGTTGATTTTGCTGATTTTTGTTGCATACAAGGTGTTTGTTAGAATGTTTGTGTTGATTTTGCTGATTTTTGTGCTGATTTTTACTGAATTAGATGTTTGTTGCTGATTTTGCTGATTTATGTTTCCTAAATTGGTTGATTTATTGAACAAGATATATGGCCGATTTAGAATAAAGAAACATAAATAATGGTTGTCTGTTTTAGAATGCAACTCTTTAGATTTAAATGCAACTCTTTGTTTTAGAATGCAACCATAATGGCACTTCAAGTGGTTCTATTTGTTGATTTATTTAATACTTTTTATTTGTATTAGAGAAGTTTGTGATAATGAAGAAGAGTAAAAGAATTGATTCTTTTTTCAAGAGGAAAATTTGTAAGAGTGAAAGAGATTAAGAAATTATAACTTCTACATCTGAAACTATCTTTGAGAATCCAAGAGTTCAAGAAAATGAGAATCATCTTTCTAAGGTTCCTAGAGTTTTCGAAGATGACTTTGAGAAATGTTTAGAACGTGATCCTGGAAAGCGTCCTCAAATTTGGCAATATCCACCAAATCAATTGAATGCAATACAAAGAGTTTATCTAAAATTTGGTCCTTATCAAATAAATTTAGAAGAATATCATTTATCTGACAACGAGGTTTATAGCATGGCGGTTTATATTGAAAAGGAAAATTGCTGCAAATATCAGTTTTAAGTCTATTATTGATGATTTCAAGTTAATTAAAGAGCGTAGAGTATTACTTTAAGGTATTCTTAAGTCATGTAGTTAAATTATTTGATATTTTACTTTGTGCTTATTACAACTTAATTTTTTGCTATATAATATTATTTGCATATTTGATTTATACAGATTATAATTTTATGTCGGTCACCCCAAACATTTTAGTCAAGCTCCGCCACTGGGTATACATTCATGTCTTATCTGATTTTACTCGCGGTGATACTGTGCAAAATTTCGCGACACAAACTTGGTGTATAACTTGTATATTGTGTGCTCTGAAACCTAGCATTTTGGTTGCTTTCCATTCTGCAGAAAAATCATATTTTCTTAAGCCAAAAATGTCATCAATTGAGGATGACGATGGAAATGGGATCAACAGTTTACCTGACACTGTTCTCTACCATATTCTCTCTTTTCTCCCAACCAAACTGGCCATTGCCACTAGAGTTCTTTCGAAACGATGGACACATCTATGACACGAGATGCAGCTTTTAATAATAAAAGTATTCAATTAGGACTGAAAATTGGTTGTGAATAAACAATTTTCTCATCTTCCGAGATCTTCAATACGGTGTCTGTGTGTGTAGCAAAGTGTGCACCCTAAGTCTACACAAGATTTATCAACAAAAAAACAAGTTTAGTAACATATAGTCTACATATAGAGCAAGATTTTTAACTAAAAAACAAGTTTAGTTATAATGACTCTTCAACAAAACAAAATTAATTTCAAATTTCAATGGTAAAACATTTCATTCTAACATTCAGTTGAATATTCAAAGAGTTCTACATAGTACATATCACACTTACAATATTTTCAATACTCCTCTAGTATTCCTCTAGAAGTCCCATTATTAAGGAACTACATAATATCAAACAACAGAAATTTCCATCAAATGTATTAGTTAGTTGGAGAGGATACATATTTTTGTGTCTCAAATAGGATCAAGAGAGATTTGCTTCCACGACAGCCTCACTAGGTAAACCTTTTACTGTGATAGTTATATGACAAGTGCGCTTTTTAATTGAGTTGGCTCGCCCTTGAGCTCGAGCTCTTACTCTTTTCAAAGTTTTCCCTTCATTAACCTCTGCTTTACTAATAACTAAACTTGATTTACTTAGACCCAAGTTATTGCTTGCATTTGCTCCAGCAGAAAACACTATCTTAAGAATGGCTTCACATGCTCGATAAGGCATGAGTTCCAATATCACAAGTGTTTCTTCATATGGACGTCCACGAATCTGATCAATTACTCTTCGAGCTTTATCAGCAGACATACGAATGTGTCGTCCCACAGCATAGGCTTCTGCATATGATTTGTTGCTCTCCTGTACTGCAGTGCAACATAAAATTTAAATATATGTTAACTATTTTTCCACATCCTTCTAAGCAGATAAATGACTACATTAACATCAAATACATGATGAAATATTTGTAGACATGGTCTTATATACTGAAAACTGAAAAGCCGAAATATGTGATGCATGCCTTGTGTGTGTCAGCTATATATACTATAAGATAATAGAGGTGGACAATCACGGCCCTTGCTTGCTTGAAAAAGCCCAACTATCACCACCTCAAAACCTTTAGCAATAGAAAGGAATTGAGTGTTCATAGTACAATACTGAATATAACAACATTCGCAACTTAATATTATTTTGAGCCTAAATACCCATCATGAGTAGCAATATTTATTTTTTTGCAAAGGCAAAAGAAGGTTATATTAGGATAGCCGCACCCAAGCACATGAGACATCACATCCCTTCTTAAATTCCCAAAAACAGTACTACTTGTATTAAGAACTAAGAAGCCCCAATACCAAGTCTATGACAGGCCAAAACGCAAATCCAGACCTGCATAAAAACTGCATGTACAAAGTCATTGCAAAAGTGCCACATCTCTCTCCTTGAAGCGCAAGCCTTTTTTTTCAACATTAAACTATTTGAGATCCAATCATACCAAAACGAACACACTAGAAAATCACTCCCTGTCAACGAAAAACAGAATCCAAAACTCCAACCTTGTAACAATGTGAATGAAGATAAAGAATGTGGATAAAAAAGTAAATATTGTAGGATTGCTAAGTAAGTTTACAGAGTCAAATAAGTGAAATTGATCTAATCGGGGTCACGTCTTAGCAATACTGCTGAGGATTATTTTATTTATTTGTGTAGGGGGTTTGGCCTTGGCAGGGAGCAGTAATTAAATCCATGTTCGACCAACAACACATAATCGATATAATAGCAAAGTAGATGAATGAGTGAAGAGGAAACATGAGAAATTGATAGCACATGGAAAGATGGTTTAGAAGTTTTATTCAATAGACTGTACATATAAATAATAATAATAATTAATAATGATAAATAGTTAGAGTTACGATAATGAGATGAGAATAAAGAGTACCTCCGAACTGGGCAGTGTGAAAGTGACATGCGAAAGGGTTGTTGTTGTTGTTGGGGATAACCCTAACGGGTTTGAGGGAGATCTGGTTGAAAGAGGAAGAACATCGAATTCGGGCGGAGGGTAACGGGAATTTAAATTGAAATTGCGGAGCAAGAGGTTGGAGTTGCAGCAGGTTATCGCGAAGAGGAGAAGGAAGGTTTATGGCTAAAGAGAGAGCCATTCAGATTATGATAACACTCAACAACAAACAAACACACTTCAACTTCTCAAATATGATGATAAGACAGGCTCACTGGATGGATAAATGCAAACGAAATCAAGTTTTTTTTTTTTTTTTTT
>JBBPBQ010000004.1:93407-103597 GCA_037974755.1 Cicer yamashitae
AAAAAAAAAAAAAAAAAAAAAAAAAAAAAAAAAAAAAAACAGAAATAAATGACTAAATTGTTATTTGAAATTAAGTTAAGTGATGACAATTTTGTAAATTTGTACACTTTATTATTTTATACTTTTATTACTATTCTAATTATTTATCCTTTTATTACTTCTCACAATACTAATATTTGAATTAATTTATGTTTTTATTTATTTTACACAATATCAAAATATTAATTTGTCTCTTTGTTTTTATTTCTTTTAGTGCAATTCTAATATATTTATTTGTTTATGTCGGACACATTACAAGACATTTGAATATCCTATGCAAAAAAGAGAGGGTGAAGACGGATAGAAGTTCTCCATTTCTTTTTTCTATACTTATTTATTTTCTTATTTTTCGTTCTTTCTGTTTCATATGTTATGCTTTTGTTATTTTTCTCTAAACTATTTTTAACATGAATATCATTGTTTCTTCTTTATTTGTATTAGCATTATGTTTACGCTTTTTAATTTTATCGTTAATATTGTTTATATTCTATTTATTTCTCTTTCTTTTTTGGATGGAGGAATTTTTCTTTTTAATTCAGATAGAGGAAAATAGATTTTTGGTTGGAGTTGAATTTCATGGGTATTAGTATAATAGAATAACAATCAAGTTTTTTTCCCCATTAGATTATTTTTTCATGGGTTATTTTCTATTTGTTACAATTATGTAATTTTTGGATTTTAAATTTACTCTCTACGATAAGCGGTCTTTGGAGCTTCACATATATTAAAAAAGTGAGTGGTATAATTAATGTATATATTTTGTGTTGTCTAGTTACTAAATTGTTCCTTGTGTGTAGATATATTTAATGTTAATTTTGCACATTTCAAAACAAATTAGTAATATTAATAAAGGTAGATTTAAAAAAAGAATAATAAATACACCTAATAAATTTGCATAGATACTTATATTTAGAAGGAAGAAAAATATTTCTCAACGAATGATGGTTATGTTTTTTAGTTATACAATTTTGACAAATCTCAATTTATTTTTATTCAAAACATTAATAATTAAATCATAAAATATAATTTCCCGTGCGTCTAAAATATAGTATATACTACGGTCATTTCTAACTCAATCCCTCTCTTAAGTTACAATTTTCAATAATCAGATAGATAGGATAAGTCATGACAAATTTATCTAAGCCTTTGTGACTCAACAAGTTTTTTGAGTAGGACTCAACAAGTTGGATTGTAATACTGGTAAGATAGAAAAATAGTAGAATATGATCTTATAAGGCAATCGAAAAAATTATATCATCCTATTGACCCAACAAATTGGATTATAATAAGATATGATAACATATCATTTCCTCTTTTCTATCTCGACTAGTAAAAAATTATTGCTTTAATAAAATAAAAAAAATTATTGTGGTTAAATTAAACTTGTATTTGAAACATAACTTTTATTTCACGAAATTCAAAATGTTCATATATTAAACCATTAAATATTTCCACAACAAACAGTCTTAACACATCCATTACATAAAATCCAAACAAATGTAATGAAACATATTAGTTACATGTAACAAAATGTCTATATGTACGACAAACTTACAAAAAAATATCTTCAATATGACTTACATTTGAAGCGAAATTTCGTGATTCTTATCCAAAATGAGTGAATTCTTGAAGATAAGTTGAGCAAAACATAGACTGAGGCATAAGAAAAAACATAAACAATGGTTATTAAAAAGAAGGAAAGGATTTTCCTACATATATAGCTGAACATTAAGTTTTTGTAGCAAGTAATTAGATGTAAATTGTAAAAGCATAAAAACTAGTTATATTACCTTTATAACTTATCTTCAGTCAATGAGAATCATTCCAGCTTTTTCTAACATAGCTGTCACTTCACTTCGACTTTTATATTGTTGGCCTTGAGGATCGTAGTAATACTACAAAACAATAATGTTTGTGGTATTAGGTAATTATTTGACCAAATATCACATCTCTAATGAATGGTTAGAGAAAAAAGAATTGAGATTACCTTGTAGGTACGACGAGTTTTGATCATAAGACGTTCTTCACCTACCCAACCTGGTAGAAGCCAGCCATAAGAAGGCGATGTGGTGTCATAAAACTTACTCTTGACGTCCTCATTATCGGATCGGTTAGTTCTATAACGCCGTTTGATTTTTGAAATAGTTGCTTTCGTCAATTCTGAAAAGTTATCATCTATTTCACTCGTATAATGACTATTGCTACTTCCCTCACACTCGGTGCTTGAAGGATTCATACTTTGGTGTACCTCTCTCTTTCTCTTTCGCACAATACGCTAGCTTCAACAATATTGCATCGTCGTATAAGTAAATTCATGGAAAAGGAACAATCGACAACATTCTAGATGCTCGACGAGACCAGCATACTTGGTACCCTATCTTATATTTCTCTTTATTCAACTTCTACCCTTAACTCAAAAATATTCATCTCAAACACAAATCCTTACCTCAACACAGCCCCAAATGAGTATTATTTGGATCCTGCATAAATAGTTTTGTTAGTGAATTTAGAGACATCTAAAAAGACTTAAGGAGAAGGTATCTAAAAAGACATAAGCAGAAACTTTTAGATTCGAGCTTGAAATTTACTAATTTATTAATATTTAATTATAAAAAAAATTATTTAAATATATACACACAAAAATATATTATTATTTAATTATTTTAAAAATATATATTTTTTCTTTTTTTATCGAATCATTTAATTTTTTCTTGTTTTACTATTTTTTTTTATATGTATCAAGATGGTACTTAATTAATTCTTGCTACTACACAACTTTTTCAAACCCAAAATATAATTATCTAAATAAAAATATAAGATAATTATTTTTTTTATAATCATATAAAATATTGTATTGTTCGATTAGCAAATATTGATATCGTTAAGATAAATGTCTTATTCTAAAGTTTCACAATTGTCTATAAATTTGAGGTAATATTTATCACTTTGTGTACATAAAATAAAATAATCAAATAAAAAATAATAGTTTAAAATTACTATTATTTTTTTTAAACAATATAATGAATAAATATTAATTTATTTTTTCATTAAAAATATTCTTTGAAGATAGGTTCAGGAGTGTCAACGTCAGATTTAACATTTTATAAAAAATTTCTAACAATAGTAAATGTATTATTTATATATTAATGCACAAAATGTTCAAAAATTAGTAAAGATATAATATACATTAGAACTTCTTTATAAATTAAAGACTATTTTCTTTTTTTTGCTGACAAATATATAGACTATATATTTTCTTTCACTTCATTATTAATAAAAAAAAAAGTAACATAGTATTACTTTACATATAAAATATGCCTTTGAATTAATAAATATATGAAATAATTATAAAATGAAAATTTGTGCATGAGACAGGTTGGTTTTCAATGCATTCTCAAGTCTCAAACCAATAACTAGTCAAAAATGATATTATGTCAAGGGTCGGTCTTACTAAACTAAATGAAACCCCCCTTTTATTCTGAGAAAAAACTAAATGAAGCCTTACTTTTGCCAATATTTTATTATGGTAAAAATATAGTTATTCCCTAAATAAAAAAAATATATTAAAATCACCTTTTGGCATTTTTCAAAAATAAAATTTTACCTTTGACCATAACGATAACTACTAATTAGTATTTCCTTAAAAAAACTACTATAATTAATATTTCTTTCTACAATTACTTTTTTTTACTATTTTATAATATAATTTTTTATTAGTTTTAAATTTTTATTTAATTCTTAACAGTTTATTTATATATTACTTTATATTTCAAATTTTAAAAAATCAAAACTAATATTTATGAGTTTTAAATTCTAATTTTTGAGTTTAAATTCTGAAATTAAATTATTTTTTTAGTCCAAAAAATAATCATTGACACATAAAATAAAATAAATTATAATAAAATAGTAAATTTCACGTCACAAACTTACAAGCATGGTAAAAGTAACCGTGTAATAGTTATTATGAGAACTATTTTGACAATGTTCATTTTTTTTAATATAGAAATATCTACAATAGTTAAAATATATTATTTTTAATTTTTTTTGTTACTTTCAAAAATAAAAATATTTACACATAATAAATTTATGATTTGTTTCACTGCAAGATATTCAATAATTACCTACTGGCAAAAGTCTTGAGAAATACAACAAATTTGTAGATAAATATGTGTTGCCCGTAGGTAAATAGGATGTCACAAATATTTACCTATATATTTATGCATGTAATATATATCTACTTACGGTTTTATTTTTATAAAAAATAAATAAATAAAAATAAAAAATAAAAAAAAAATAATTATGAAATCAAACGAGGTAACGTATTATCCCTTACATCATCACCTAGGATAATGCTAAGAGAAGGAAAAATAACATCCAATATAATTCAATCAAAGGATGAGTTATAATGATTATTGTTTGTAAGACAATCAACACATCAACACAATGATTAGTCTCTCTATAGACATGAGTAATTATAGTTCTCCAATCTAGAAGTTGGAGAAGATAAATGATCTCATTGAGGAGAGATTGATGATGCACATTAGAAGAAGACTTTGAATGAAACATATTTACTACTACTGCAGAATCTAAGAAGACCTTGAGTATGACATGAGTCCATTATAAGTCATCTTGAACTCAAGTGTTGTGACCTTTTTGAACTCTTCAAATAAACTTGGATTATTCCCATTAAATATAAGAGCATCCACATAGATACAAGTAATCAAAATATCTCCATTATCACATACTTTGACATAAAGATCATGTTCATTACCACAACGAGCAAACCCATTGTCTTGGAAGTACTTGTTGATGCGACTATTCCATTCTTATAGTTCTCCAATCTAGAAGTTGGAGAAGATAAATGATCTCATTGAGGAGAGATTGAAGATGCACATTAGAAGAATACCTTGATTGAAACATATTTACTACTATTGCAGAATCTAAGCAGGATCTAATTCAAAAATAACCTATTCAAGATTTTGGAGTTTCACTAGTTTTATTCCAAGTCTAAGAGCTCAAATCTCAACCCAATCAGCAGAACATGTACCAATTTTATAATGAAAACCTTTAATAAATCTTCCATCTGGGTCGCGAATAATGGTCTCGCAAGCGGAGGTACCAGTGGAAGGTTTAAAGGAGCCATTTATGTTAACTTTAAACCAACCATTCAGAGGACGAGTCCAAACAATCAAAGTTTCATAACTAGCTAATCGAGCACGAAAACATTTCTAAAGATTAATTGCACCTATGGATTTAACAAAGGTGGTTGTGATGCGAAGTGGTGACTGACGATCAGTGGTGGTCATTGGTTGGCACAATCAAATTGGTGGTCAATAAGAAACATGAGTGGTCAATGGTTATGGTAAGAGAAGTGGTTGATGGGTCAAATTGTAGTAATTGGCGGTTGTCAAAGTGGTGGTCGAAAAATTGACGTCGACCATCATTTTTTCTACCCAAAATATGTTGTTCTAAAGTACCCAAGACTTATATGGGTCTTACCGACAAGAGACATAGGTAGCAACTTATAACAACTAGACTTTGGCAAGAGGAAACAAAACATCAAACAAAATACAAGATACTACTATAAGAAAACAGAGAGGTAAAAATAAGAACACAAACACTAGATCTTAAAATAGCCATAGAGAGTGATAAAAAAGACCAATCTAACAATCTTACCATTTTGGGTTTAGAGGAAGACGATTTGGTTTTAGAAATGTCGGTGGGGGAGCGTAGTTTGAGGGTAAGGGCAGTGGTTTTAGTGGGGCCACCAAAAAAATTAGAGGAACTGCAAAGAACTAGCATAGATGGTATGAGCTTCAGATCTGCAGCATATGACATTACAAGAATGTTTTGGGTCCAGCTCATAGAATATGGCATCCATTGATGGAAGTGAGCCCCGACGGTAGATGGGTGAATGTTTGTGATGGGTGAGAGCATCAAAGTAACCTCAATCTATGGGAGGAAGTCTCCATGGAGGACGGAGAATATCACCAGAAAAATTGAGGGGTTGAACCATATTAACATTTTGCAGCTCGTAGGGGAGATAGAAGTTTAGAGAAAAGGAAGAGTCTCTCACTTTAAATCCTAACATCTTTTTTCCACTTCTTAGATCTACAAATCAACATGCCTTTACCTCTAACTACTTATGAACATGTCTCGATTGTACTACTTAAAGCAATTATGCAATGTCAAACTATCTTTTAAGGCAATATACTCATTCCCCAAAATTCAATTAAATGGGAACATATGGATTTGACTATCGTTGTTTGGGATATCAAAATGATATGGAGACGAGTTCTTTTAACTTCTTTCTTGAAGAAAAGGTTGATTTCAAAGGAAACTTTTCTATGAAGAACATTATGGTTATATATTGAATTAGTTTTCTCTTTTGTCGTGGGAGGGAACCCTATAAACATACCAACAAAGATCGCCAAAAGACATTTTAGTCAACCTAGTTTCAATATTATATATAAACCCTCCTTAACATTAACTTCTTTTTCACAACAATATTAGTCTTATCCTCAAGTAGCCAACATTTAATTGTCTTGCAAAACAATTGTTAGAATATATGAAATTCAACAGATTGGTGTTATAATTAGCATACAAAGAATGTACATGCTTAATTTATTTGATAGTCTAGGCTAATTAAACGTAAAAAATCTTATTAAAGTATATATAATAGTTATAATGAAGAAAAATTGGAACATTTGACAATAAACTCCTCGAGAATAACATAAGAGAAGTTCTTTTCCTTTGATAACCCACCCTATGGCTCAAACAATTTAGAAACACTTCCTATGCACAATTGATGGTCCAGACTCATCATACTCAGCCTTTGCAATCCACATCTGCATCAAAAGTAAAAGACAATTTAATATTACGATAATATATAACATTCAGAGAAACAAATGAATCTAAGAAAAGAACAAACCTGTTGGAAGGTGCTCAGGGAAGCTAAGATAGAACCACCAATCCAGACACTGTACTTTCTCTCAGGGGGTGCTACCACCTTGATCTTCATGCTGCTTGGGGCTAATGCAGAAATTTCCTTGCTCATTCTATCAGCAATGCCAGGGAACATAGTTGTACCTCCTGAAAGGACAATGTTACCGTACAGGTCTTTCCTGATGTCAACATCACATTTCATTATGGAGTTGTATGTGGTCTCGTGAATTCCTGAAGCTTCCATTCCAACCATGGACGGTTGGTACAAGACCTCTGGACACCTAAAACGCTCAGCACCAATAGTGATGACTTGCCCGTCAGGTAACTCATAACTCTTCTCCACTGCAGAGCTGGTCTTGGATGTCTCTAGTTCTTGCTCATAATCAAGGGCAATGTACGCCAACTTCTCCTTCATGTCCCTCACAATTTCACGCTCTGCTGAGGTGGTAAAAGAATACCCACGTTCTGTCAGAATCTTCATTAAGAAATCAGTCAGGTCACGACCGGCCAAATCAAGACGAAGGATGGCGTGTGGGAGGGCATAACCCTCATAGATAGGGACTGTATGGCTGACACCATCACCAGAATCCAACACAATACCTACAAAAATAAGCAAAATAAATCATCCTAATGGAATAGGAAATAAGAGAAAATAAAAAATTACATCAACATATAAAGATTTGTTTGAGTAATAATAATCGCAGCCTCAATCTAAAAGCTTTGTGGATAAGAGCTAAAAGTACAATCAGGCCAATTAAACCCAATCGAGTAATAATATGATGAAGTTATTACCGGTTGTACGACCACTGGCATAGAGTGAAAGAACAGCCTGAATGGCTACATACATAGCAGGGGCATTAAAAGTCTCAAACATGATTTGGGTCATCTTCTCACGGTTAGCTTTGGGGTTAAGAGGAGCCTCTGTTAAGAGAACTGGATGCTCTTCAGGGGCCACACGAAGCTCATTATAGAAGGTATGATGCCAAATCTTTTCCATGTCATCCCAATTGCTAACAATACCATGCTCAATTGGGTACTTGAGAGTGAGGATACCACGTTTAGATTGTGCCTCATCACCAACATATGCATCTTTTTGACCCATACCAACCATAACACCAGTATGACGAGGACGTCCTACAATGCTGGGAAACACGGCACGCGGAGCATCATCTCCAGCAAACCCTGCCTGGAAAAACCAAACTATGTGTCTGTCATTTACCTCATAACTCACCACAAGGCATAGAAAAATAAACAATTCATTTCAAACCAAAGAAGAAAATATCATATCTATAATGAATGGATATTGGTACCTTGACCATTCCTGTTCCATTGTCACAAACAAGAGGTTGAATATCCTCAGCGTCTGCCATCTTCTTTTAATATGATATGCTCAGCTGGATGAACACAAAACAAAATAAATGTACCATTTTAATTAATTAAAGTTTTAATAAACAAAAGTGAAAGGATTGCCATGTGATGTGATGAAACCAATAATACTCTGGTCTAGCTGAAATTGCATTACAATTTACAACAATAAAAAATTGAAACGTCCATCAATTATCCATACACATTGAAATAAAAAAATATTAGAAAAACGAAAAACGGTTAGGATCTATCCATCAATTTGGCCATGTAGTTAAGATTTGTATTGTATGGATCTCATATGTTATATTTATTATATCCCATGGAAATGCATAGGAAAGAAACAAACAGGCAACTAAGTAGATAGTGTATAAATCTAAATACAATGGCGAGGGCAATGCAGAGAATTAAGCAATTACTCCAATCCAATTACAATTACATCGTCATTTTCATATAATAAGAAATTGAAAAGGAAACAAAAATGATAAAGTAAGGAAACAGGAACATACCTACACGTAGCTTATTAGGAAGAGGGATTCTGAAAGAAGAACTAGACGAAATGAAGAGAAGTAATAATTCAAATGAATATAACAACCATCACACCCAATTTAGACCATTGGATTCTCTCACTCCTCGTTTTAAATTTGGAGAGAGAGAATCAGAAATTAACGGACAATGTACGTTCGTTCTTTCTCTGCGTATACACCAACCATTAATTTCTACCGAATTGTTGGAGAAAATTACGCAGGTAAGTCAAATATTAATCTATAAGGTTATTTAATTGCAGAAACCAATCAATGATGATTCTCACATCAACCCTATTCTTACTCTCCCTTCTACTTCTCTTCTTGTATACAAACAAACGAAACAACCGACCACAACATTATTTATTATTATTATTATTATTTTTTTTTTTTTTTTTAATTATTATTGTTGTTGTATTATACAATACAATCTTAGTTTTTCTTCTTACAACTTAATATGGACTTTAAAATCCACTTCTTGCATATATTAACTTTAGATGCAATACAACGGGTCGATAAACATTATTTATTTACTTAACATTAGCAAATGAGAATATGCACCACATGCAAGTTCCAAAATTCGTCCATAATTTCGAACTTTTTTTTGCTGGAGAAAATCTATTACATTTTATTTATAATCAAAATGTGAGTACATGTCGGTACATCATGAAGGAAAAAAATGAGAGCTAACATGAGATATGGCAATTTTTAGTTTTGAACTTTCATAATAAAACACGTGTTCTTAATAACAAAAACCCCCGTATGAGCTTTTATATCCTAGAGCTACAAATTGCATTTTTCTTGGTTATAAAATTGGTAGCATTGGATATATACCGATTTGTCGCATTAAACGAACCTTACATAGACACTTACCCAACCCTATTCTAAAGTTGTACTATGGATATTAATGAAATGGAATTTTAATGGTTAAGTTTTAACTCAAATATTGTTAGGTTAGATATTTGTTTTAGGTTTAAATCAGAAATTTACCGTTATGTAAATTAATTATAATAAAATTTACGATCTCTTCTAAAATTAAAAAAAGAAAATTCAAATTTTGGTGTATCAATAACACATAAAAGAAGAAATAATTAATTTATGTAAGTGTTAGAGACATAATTAACTTTTACCATTCATAAATAGCAATTTGAAATAGATGGTATTGCATTTAATTTTTTTAAATATTATAAAATGGCCTTCAATTTTTTTTTAAATATAATAAAATAAGAGTGAATCTTTTTGGGTTAAATATATTTTTAATTATATAAAATTACAACCTTTTAAATTTAACCTCTAAAATTTTTTTTTCACTTTTTAAAG
>JBBPBQ010000004.1:119261-136419 GCA_037974755.1 Cicer yamashitae
GTATAATATTATAATTAAAATAAAATTAATATAATATTAACTACAATTATATTAATATAAAATAATGATTAAAATAATCTATCACCTAATATATATTTTATTTATTTTAAGTTATAATGAACAAAATTTAAAGCGTAAAAGGAGATTTTAGTTAAAATTATAAAGCTTAAATCTAAAGTTATTTTATACTAATATAATTAATTTAATAATAATAAATAAATAAAACAGAAGATTTTAGTAATATTTTGAAAGAGAAAATGAAAATTAATTTAATAATAATAAATAAATAAAACAGAACATTACTTGGCATAAGTTTATTATTAATAAAGATCAATTTGTATGTTATTTTATATTTAAGGAGATTTTTGAATATTGTAGGGATGAAATTCAAAAAAATATTTTTCAGGGACTAAAACTGAAAAGTGTTATATTTACAGGGATCAAAAACTGTTTCCCTTTGTCAGTTAACGTTTTTGTAAAGTCCACTTAACACCAAAAATAATTTTTTTTTGATATTATAGGGATGTAAACTAAATAAAAAATATTTAGAGGACCAAAATCAAAAAATGTTATATTCATAGGGACCAAAAACATATTTAAGCCTAAAATATACATATTTTTTGTCAAACACCATGAAAAAGAGATAATTTTAAAATTTGTATGAATCTATTTTTAGTTACCGACAAATTTATAAATTTCAATTTCCATAATTCATAAAAAAATAAAAATAAAAACAATTTGAATCCCATTCTCATGTTGTTTTGTTTAATTTTATTAAGAAAAGAAAAGAATTATCCAGTGGAAAGATGAGGATTGAGGAAGGAAATAGTAATAGAAAAAGAAAATTGAAAAAGGATTGATTAAAGGGAGAGATGAGCATGGCGTGTGGATGTTGGCACTACTACAACCTCCCCCCGCAGTTACTGTTGAAATCCTCCTTGCGTCCTTCGTCTTATTATTCTTCTTCTTCTTCTTCAACTGTGTTTTGTCTCTCCTCAAAATCCAAAGATGATGATGAAATTGATAAATCCCAAGCTCCGATTAAAGGTTCTGGAACCACCGCCAGAGGTCGCAGATTGCTCAGAATTCGCCAAGACAAACACCAACGGGAATACGACCGCCTTCACAATTACCCTGCTTGGGCTAAGTAAGTACTATTACTAGTATAGTAGTAGTCTCTCTCTTGTTTCATTTGCATTTGCATTTGCATTTTCATTTGCATTTATGAATGTATGAATGTTTAGAGTCCTTGAAGATGCTTGCAAAAACGATACTGAACTACGGGCTGTCCTTGGAGATAGTATCGGCAACCCTCAACTCATGAGGAACCGCGTGGAAGATAGAATTCGAAAGAAGGGTAAAGACTTTCGTAGGTCCAAAACCGGATCTGTTGTTGCTTCCAAAGTCACCTTTAGAGAGTATGTTATGGCATTCTTACATTCTAAACACTTACTATCTCATTTTTTATTATCAAATACTTATATGCCTCTTTTGCCTGCAGCTTCAATCCACTTGATTCCTTCATCTGGTTTGAACTCTATGGATCACCATCTGATCGCGATGTTAATCTAATTGGCAGTGTAACTCTCTTTCTTTAATACTATATACTTACATTCCTTCATTCAATCTTACTCTTTCATTCATCTCAATTATGCAGGTCATTCAAGCATGGTATGTCATGGGTCGCCTTGGTGCCTACAATTCTTCAAATTTGCAGGTTAGCACATTTTCACTATGCTTTTCTTCTGATTGCTTCATCTATGACTCCTACAATTATCATTCATTTCTAGTTTCTGACTTGTAGTTCTCTTTTAACAAGCAACCGATTCAAGTATCTTCAATTTATTGCAGATGTCAAATTCGTCAATGGAGTATGATCCTCTCTATGATGCAGATAAGGGTTCCAAAGTGATGCCCTCATCTTTCCATGATATTAGTGACATTGAGTTCCAAGATAATTGGGGACGTGTTTGGTATATCATCTACAACTCTGTTCTCTTTTTTTTTTGTTGAAAAAAAGTGGTTTTATGATCTTGCAATGAACAGAGGTTGAAAAAATTGAATGACACGGATTAAATTATTAACTGTACATTAACATTAACCACAATAAAACTCCTTTTCACTCTAGGAGGGACAGGCAACATGGATCCAACGATATCATAAATCATGTCTATTGACAAACTATTTAAACCCCCATAACCTTCTGAATAGTTCAGCCTATATGCAGTCTCCTTCTTCCTCTTACTATTGGAATATTCTCCATTTGATTCACTCTTCTTACTAAGGCTTTTACACCTAAGGCAAGATTTTACCATCTTTTCTAAATAGATGTTACCCAAGCTTCTCTTTGAAGCATCCATTCCTAATCCTTTAGTTTCCTATTTATTTCTTTATTCGTTTTTTGGTTAAAAAGCATGTATTGTGGCATTGTATCTTCGACATGTTTAGTAAGCACATGAAAGACCAATTGAAAAAGAAATGGGCTCAAAGTTGATCCTTAATGCAATTCTATAGTTATAAGAAAGTCTTTTGTGACCTCTTCCTGTGTTCACACTAGTCGTGACTCGTGACCTCATCTAGGAAAGAGGATAGTATTATTGTTAGAGGTAGAGAGACTGAGAAAAGTTATAGGTCAAATCACTAAATGTGATTGACGAGAAGACATTGTCATTATGGGTTATTTGATCCATATAATCGACTCCATCTAGTGGAAAAAGGCTTTGATTTATTGTCGTTGCCAGCTAAATAGGTATTCAAAAATAGGGAAGTTTTCTTTATTCTTATACAATTTCTAGTATGTAAAAAGTTGTAGAATTCTAATTTAAAGTGTAGACTTAATAATTTGCAAACAATTAATAGCAATGCCATTAAGTTAAATACATTACAGCAGTAGAATATGAAAGCACAGCAGGGTATAATTTTTAAATCAAAATTCTTCACTAATTTGATATGTTATAGAGCATTCACTGTAAAATTTACAAGCTTCCATGAAAAAAAATGTTTCATATAAATAGTATATAAATGTGAAATATGTGTTTTGATCAAAATTCCTGTTGGTTTGGTTCAATATATTTAAGCTCTAGACATATCTTACTTTCAGGGTGGACCTTGGTACGGCTGATTATTTTGCCATTGATGTGCTTCTCAACTGCCTAACTGTTTTAAGCTCGGAGTAAGTTCAAATTACCAAACTACAACTACTAATGACATAAAGAATATCTGTAACAATATTTCCAGGATTGCTTTTATTTTGTTTTGCTAAAACATTTATGATTGACCTCTCTCTGAATAACAGATATCTTGGTATCCAACAAATTGTTTTTGGCGGTCGGTGCATGGGTGATTGGGAAGAGGGGATGACAAACCCTGAGTATGGTTACAAGTACTTCAAGATATAAACAGGGACTCAATTTTGGTTCAAAATATGACAGCAGGAGGTTAAGTAACAATATGCATTGTTGAGAAGAACATGTCCTTGGGTTGGGTGTGATGGTTATTTTAAACTCCCCAGTTGTGCTTGGTTGCCATTATGCCCGATAGGACTTCTTGTGCTATACGGAGTTAGAAGTCTTGAGAATCAACTGTGTTGTGTTGTGGCTGACATTGGAAATAATAGTGATGAAAATAAGGAGCAGCTTGTGAAACTATTTTCTTTTCAAAACTGATAATAAATCGCTAATGACAGATCAAACTAACAATTATCTGCCAACAGTTAACAGATAAAATGATGTATCAAAACATAAGTAGATTTATCGTTAAATTAGACTCTTAATTTGGTGATGTGAAATGTAAAAAAAGCATATTTAGTAATTTGTAATGTTTGTATTTCTGGGTTAAATAAGTTATCCTGGTGCTTCGAATAAGGTACAGCATACTAAATTAAATTGTGTATCTCTCAAAGATTAGTCCTTTCAAACTGTTTTAGATTTAGTGTTTTGTTGTGTGTTTTGGGTCTGTCTTATGTTTTTAAATCATGCTCTTGTGGGAATTGCGTATGGCATAATGCCATAGCAATTCCTTTCTGCAATCTTTTATGCACTGTTTTCGTTTCAATTCAGTTCCTATTGCAGATAAGGAAGGTTCTTTGTTGTTTTCAAAAATATTTTTACAAATATGAGAATACCGTAACAAACCAACCACCTTTGCTGGCTTTTGCATTTTTACGTTAAAAAGTCGCAAAACCTTTTTTTTTTGTCAAACCAACTAAATTTCATCAATATTTTGCTTTCCCTTTGCTGACCTCGTCAATTGTACAACTCTCATATGATTGTCATTTGTGTGCTTACTATTCTTTTGTAGGAAATGATACATATAGTGGCAAACAAGTTTAGGTTTAAGCCTAAAACATAAATTGACTGTAGACCATGGTTCAAATACAATTGTTGTACTCGTTGCATTTGCAAACAAAGGCAGAAAATGCAATGTACAAGGATACAGCTGCTTAGGTAACCTGAAACATTAAAACTCTCACCTATAAAATCCATGACAAAAATCTTACTCAGACTCATAAATTGCAAGTACAAAAATATAATGTCAATCGAACTGTACACTAACTCATTTATGTGACTTTTAGTTTAATTATACATGTTTGTTCTCCTTAAACGTTTCAATTATAAAATCTTCTATTTTAAAAATTGGGAATCAGTGAGTTTTGTCGGATCAAGTATAGAACAACAGAGCCCCTGTAGTTATAATAAAATAAATGGTCATGCTAACAAGTGACTTAAGAGTACTTGTTAAGCAATCAAAAAATGAAACGAACAAAAAAAATTATGTAAAAAAAATCACTTTTTAAGATATCAAGACATTGAATGCACAACTTCCAAAGATATATCCTCTTTTGATCTCTTAACAAGTATCCCAAGAGCACTTGTCTTAAAATAAAACAAGGCCACCACATCGGTTCACCCATGATGATACCAGATAAGTTGTCACTTCACTTCCTACGTTATATAATACACCGTAATGCTACCAATGGCATTGCAAGAAAATCATACAAGATTTTTCATCTAAGAAATATGAAAGGGGTCGCACACAGTAGTGTCATACTATGTATGATGGCACCTAACCTAAGGCACTAATAACAAAAATAATAAATTTCAAATAAGATTAGATCGTATCAGAAGTAGTATTGCGCAATATTACGTTAGTTGTCGAACAGAGTGAGATCTCTCCAGATTAAGCTTATAGACAGCACTGTGCAACCATCAGTAGAAGGCCGGCGCATCTCATCAGCTTTGGTCTCGTTACGTGTATATGTCGAAGAATCAGCAGCATCAGACTATCAGTGCCGCCACTTATCATGACTCATAAGTGTTAACAGCAACAAATAAATGTACATGCATGACAGGGCTTCACTCGATGCCAAAAGACAACGCATCAAACTATTCAGTCAGAGTCATGAGACATCCTGAAGTGCCAGATTCAACTCATGTGCAAATTTTGCAATTGATCCTCCTCTTCTACAGATGAAGGGACAACAAATAATGTGGAAATTAACATGAGCAATTCTAATTCTAAATCATCCCAATACATTAGGCTTAATAAACCTCCTTATTATTTATAGTACAAAAGTATTGATATTTTTTTAGCTTTCAAAACATTAATTAAGAGGAATTAAAGCAAATCGTTAAAAAAGTATTTAGCATTACTCATTTAGCACCGTCAGAATCTACTAAAAGTCTACAACAAAAGGAAAATACTTTAAAAAAACCAGGTAAATGGATAAACTTAAACAGGTACCTCATTAGAGAAGGTAGAAAACGTTTGACTTTTTCAAGCTCGACAAAGCAGAGGTTGCAACGCTCTAGCCTGGACATCATTAACAATCAAAAAATAAATAGTGTAATAGAATATATAAGAAGAAAAATTAAATAAGTCATGAAGATCAGTTAACACCTATTCTCTGCTTCGATATCAACACCAACAGAGGGTTTAGCTGATAGGGTTGAATAGATTACTGAACCAAATATTCTGACCAGGTTCAATAACATTTCCACGGATATAGATAGATGCCTACAAATATGTCAATACCAATTGTCAACATAGAACTAAATCTATAAAATTATAACTTATTAATATAACTAAATAAAAACACATCCAAATTCCTCATGTTCTTTTTGGATATAATCGAGTGAATCACATGTAATCAAGAAAATCACCAATTCAGTCCCAATATTGTAGAGTTGGACAATGGATCCTCAAAAGTTGAAAAATTGCAAAATAATCAATGATGTTGACAATTCTTAATCACATCAATCACTCCAAAACAATTTTAGAAACTAAATTGACCATCCAAAAAAACACAATGTGATCGAGAATTTTCACTTTGAGAAGTAAAATTTTATGCCCTCGGTAGGATCTGTCTAACTCCATTAAAAATGCTGTCTTATTCAGACAGAAAAAGAGACCACACTTACCTATCCGTTTCACTTTGCAAAAGGTCACTTAGAAGAGGCAAAAGACCCGTACATAGGTCAAGTGTGACAATATCCATTTTCTCCATTATAATGCTAACAACATCAGCAATCACCTGGAATAAATACAATTAAGATAGAAGTATTATTAGAATCAATATTTGCTAAAAATAAAACATGCATCAAATTCATTTATATAGAGATTAGAGAATACACAAACTAAGATGTAACAACAGAAAATAAGCAACTCAAAATGCTTACAGTATGATCACCCATCTTTGCCATTGTGCCAATGACCCCCGTAACATCATTTCTTTCCCAACATCTGAAGACCGCCTGAAATATAATGGTTTCAAAATTCAGCAAATTGATCATGGTAGTAGGCTTTACTCATTTACCAAAATTCCATTTAAACTGCACTATATAGAACAATTTATTTTATATTAAAAGGGTGTTTTGCATAAAAACCATGTTGTCATTTTGCAAAGTGCCTACTTGACTAACAGCTTTTTTAGAAGGGTTTTTTCATTTGATAAACAAATTTATTAGCAAATAATGTTCTGAAAATGTGTTTTCTTCTCGAGCACACCAGTTTGTAAGTGGTATACTGTAAGAGGACATTGTAAGAAATAGAATATCCAAAAATATTTCAAAGTGGGACCTCCATGAATTTCACCCAATAGGCCAATATCTTAGAATACTTTCATTTCAAGAGTATATTTGACGAACTCGAAGGAGTGGTTTCCATACATCATTAATCATTATTTGTTTTCTTATATAATTAGGACTACAAGTCCAACATTACTGTAAATATTGCTTATTGCTTTGTCTTTCGTAGCACATCACTGACAACCTATGCCAATAGTATATACTATGACTTCTGCTTTCCTGTACCTAAATCCCTACAATTTCAACAGATACACTGTCCTCCGATCATTCTACAACTCCAACTTATTTGATATTTAATTTAATACCAGGCAAAGACCTTCGCTCATTATACAAAGATCAGACAACCAATACAAAAGTAAGAGTAAGTTCAAAGAATAAAGAAAAGAAAACTAATCATAAAGAAATCACAAGATCAATCATCAATACCTGCAACTTAGATGAACGTCCATGCATTGAACTGGTAAATTCATCATGTTGTTCCATCAAATCAGCTATAGTATCTTCATCGCTAGCAGAAAATGTGGCCTTCTCAGTTGATATGGAATGTGTTCTCTGTTTAACATCCAGGGATAAGTAAACAGAGTGAAAAGACACAACAAAAGAAAATAAAGCTGCCTCCTCAATATAACTGCATCAAACACGAAATTGCTTCTAAATCCCCGTGAATTCTCCAAAGTTCAACACAGCTGTCTTATTGTACCGTTGCAATGAAGGCAGATAAAGTAGCCCAATAACAGACAGCAAGGGTGGCCACAATTAAGGCAGATTTTCCAACACTATCATATCTAATATAAGTAGAAGTAGGAAAAACGGAAAAAAAAAATGATTAAAGAACAAACTAAGAAACAGTATAATACCCCACTGAAAGGAAGCGCATGAACTGATGGTGTTCTTCCATGAGAAATTCTGTGTCTAGGTTCCTCAAAATTAAGAGAGCGGTCCCTCCTTTCCAAATTGAGAACTGAGCGTATTCTCCCTACATAATTTAAAGAGCACAAAAATAAAAAACCCTTTATATTAATGAATAATGATATAATTAATCATCAACAATTTAAAGATACCTCGGTTCAGTTTCTGGACCCCACCTTCATCTGTCACAAGAAAGAAATCAAAAATTAGTAATGCACCATCCAACAGAATAAAAGATTTCCAGATACTTACAAACAAATGCTTCATTATAACAAACATAACATGGTCAGGCAGGATTTCACACATTTTGAGGAGCTTTGGTACATCCCCAGCCATTTATAACAAGCAAATTACTTTAGAAAGTTAAAGGCTTCCTGCAAGTTAACATTTTGTCTAAAAATCTGTCTTACAATTATTAACACCATATTATCTTTAGATGTTATAATGATTGAGAAAACAAGTCATCCTTTTGCACAACATCACATGCTTGTGGTGGTCCAAAGTATATAAGCATAATGGCTTGCTAGACATTTAAGGGTCAATATCTGTCATTGCAGTTTGTGGTTCATCTTCATAGTATGAAATTCACTTGCATATAAAGGTTATTAATTTTCATTCGCGCAGACATGTTGAGCATTCTAAGTTTAATCCACTCTTTCTACTTTTCTTTTCTGTTTCTATGATTCTAGAAATCGAACATGCAACGACTTAAACAATTGTTATTACATTAACAATATAATTAAATAGATTATTACCTTGAGTTGAGCTTACCGAAGCAGGCAAATTAATTTTGTCTGCTAAACCACTTAATTCGCTACACTTAGAAGCTGCAAATTCTGCTACAGGAGAGAAAGGTGGCTTATCCACATCATCTCTGCTGTTCGGATATTTACGTACATCCACTGCCTTTGATTGCAATGATAATGGCATTGTATTTCCAGTAACACCAACGTCTTTTCTAGAATCGGCTACAGGATCTGACCTCATGCTAGTTCTGGGGACAATTATAGGTATAATATCTGATTTGCCAATAAGTGGAACATTGGATGTTGTATGTGATTTCAAAGAACTCCTTTTCTGAGATGTTGGATTAAGCACTGTTGTTGAACCACCAGATACTGTTCTTGAACCCGAATTCAAATTTATCCTTTGTGGAGTACTTGGTGTACTTCCCGTGGCTTCATGCAAGCATAAGTCAAGTAATTAGGAGTTATGGCCATAAGCATATTTATGAACCATAGGATCAAAACAAGACAGGGATTAAACAAGCAATTCAACCAAATCAAGTGCCTAAAAGCAAATGGAAAAAGTATAAAAGGAGAAAGGATATATACATGCCAAATATTTTCCTTCCTTCAAGGGATCTGAATCTTGAGAAACTGACAACCTTCCAAGAGATCTTGTTTCCTTCAATAATGGATCTGGGTTTTGTGAAACAGATAGCCTAGCCTTAGTTGTGATCTCGTTCAGTACAGTTGTATTTCCAGTTGAGGATTTAGATTCTGAATGACCATTTAGTTGGTTCATAGTATTAAGTGCATATGGTTCTATACGCTGGACAAGATGTTGGAAATACAAAAATGGCACATTAGCATCAAATACAACAATTACTAGAAGCAGTAATAATTTCTCTGAAAGATAAGTGCATCTACCGAGATGTCCACGACCCAGACTCCAACACAACTTTGATTGTATGAGCAGCCAAGAAGTTTCCCTTCATGAACATTAAGATCTGACAATCTAGACCAACCC
Organism: Cicer yamashitae; assembly: GCA_037974755.1. Taxonomy (NCBI): domain Eukaryota; kingdom Viridiplantae; phylum Streptophyta; class Magnoliopsida; order Fabales; family Fabaceae; genus Cicer; species Cicer yamashitae. The sequence goes on from JBBPBQ010000004.1 coordinate 129,008, forward strand.
ACATCTACCATATCATGGGATCTTACAGGTTCCCAAGAGAAAACCTAAACAAACCAAATGGACAATTATCTTGATAAATAGTTATCTCACAAAATCAACTAAAATCGGAGCTTACCTTCAAACTTTCATGTAAACCACAAAGTAGGGTCCTCCCATCAGGACTGAAAGTAAGAGAACGTACTCCAGTTGTCTAAAGTACAAATATCCAAATTACTTAGAATATTCCAAATAAACCAAAATCAACTTTACTAATGTCAATTTTAAACTCCATCCAGGAGAAAGTAGTAAAATTGCTATAACAGAAAGTACCTCGGGACCGGTTGAACCAATAAGCTCAAAAGTTTCAAGATCCCAAAATTTAACTGTCCTATCAGCAGAGCCTAGGCATGGGAAATAAAGAAATGAAATAAAAATTACACTTGATTTCATTCACTTAAAGAAAGGGGGGGGGTGGGAGTAGAATCCAGCAATGTATGTGATGTAATCATGTAAGTAAAATAACACAGAATCATCAAACAGACGGATGCGTATGCTAGGTAAGCCCAATGGGGTTGTTGGAACTTGTAAGTTATGTTAGACTTAGTAATTGCATTTGTAGTTAAATTAAAATTCTAATAGAATTTGGCAAAGATAGGCTATAAAAAATAGTGAGGGGTGTTGTGTTTAGTTGGAGATTGGTTTTATGAGAAGATATCAGGCTCCCAAGATTGGTTTTCATATTTCATTATTTTCATGATGATTTCCTTATTTAATTAGGATTAGAAGTCTAGTAGTTATCGTGATTAGTTTCTTTGTCAAAGATTAAGAGTCTAGTATTAGTATGAGTAAGGGTCAGTGCTTAGTTTTTTGTATGATCATATCATGGTCACAATTCAAAGTCTTCATTATTTCTTTCTCCTTCTTTCTTATCTAAAACTCTATACTTCAGCACCTTGAAAGTAGAAAATTGTTAGAATATAATAAAATATCTTTGTATATTATATTGGATATCTTAGTTTATCTCCAATGATTAGTTTCGAATCTTAGTTTATCTCCAATGATTAGTTTCGAATCTTAGTTTATCTCCAATGATTAGTTTCAAATCTTAGTTTATCTCAAAGATTAGTTTCAAATCTTAGTTTATCTCAAAGATTAGCTTCAAATCTTAGAGTATATCTTAGTTTCCATATTACTTATTATTATATGTTTCATGATTTCCCTTTATATTTAAGAAGATTACGAGTCGATGTATTTTTATAAATAGGGATTAGTGCTTGGTCTTTTGTATGAAGCTATTATCAGGTTATTACCATACTCCTTCGGTCTTATTTATAAGAGACGTTAAGATTATTTGTTTGATCTTAAATATAAGAAACATAGTATACTTAGTGAATTTCATTCAATGAGTGATAAGGGTATTTTTGGAAAAAATTAACATTAACTCATTTAAATGTGTTTCCTTGGTCTATGAAATTTTGTCTTTTGTTTCTTATAAATAGGACCAGAGGGAGCAATATACAAGCTCTTATTATTTTTTTCTCCTTTTATCTAAAACTCTTAACTTCAACAAAAATAGAGTGAAAACAAGGTAACATTTTAGTAATTACTAGTAGAAACATTTCAATTAAAAATGGAAAGAAAAAAAAAACATATCATTACTTGTCAAGGTACTTACTCTTTTGATTTCATTAGAAAAGTAAGACTAACCTGTTGCTAGTAGAAACTCACTGGGGTGAAAATCTATACACTGGATCTGGCCCTCATGACACTTGAAATCGTGCAAGAGTTTTCCCGCAGTCAAATCCCACAACTACAAAATGCATGCATTATAATTATAATTTATGTCAAGTTTAAGGGGGGAAATATTACAAGTGAAGTGCCAGTACGACCATTTAAGCCTACTTTTTTTTTGGTGGAAAGTAAGGGGCAAGCCCCAAGAAAAAAAAATACACGCCTCTAGGAAAAGTCTACTTACACTATCACAATCCATAGAAATATTAAGATAATATATTGCAAATTATGCACCAAATAAATAAATGACCCATGAGCCAAGAACTTCACAGGATTTCAAGAAGTCGCATACAAAAGTCTGTAAAGATAAGATAACTCGCTTCAAAATATTGTGATTTGTAACAGAGGGGTCTTTTCTATAAGAAAAAAATAAAACGTTGATTGGATAGGAGAGAGAGCTAATACCATAAGGGTGAGGAGTGAGGACAGTATCCACAACAAGGGGAAAAAGGAATCAAAAAATATTTGTAATTAAGAGGATCAAGAATGCAAACCAGCAAGGCTGTTCAATCTCTCAACAAGCCAAGAGGAGAAAGTCCTTGAAACAGCCATAAGCTGAACACCAATGAGAGACCATAGAATAGAAATCTATCCTAAAGCAAGTTCAAGGCAAAGGATTCCAAATAAATGCAAGCATTCCTCTCGGAGCAAATGCACCGAATGATTATAAAAACGAGAATGCACTCTTAGCCTCTTTATTAATGGCAAACCTCTTATAAAGAGCTGAATGTTGAGAGAGAAGGTCCAGGCACATCAAGAACATAATGTTATTTTGATTGGACTATGAAAGGTGAAGTGATATGCTTCAACAAAACCACTCTACACTCCCCTAAAGAGCAGCCAACCCAAGAAATCCACAAGTACAAGTGCACAACTAGGTGAAAAAAGGAGAAGAAAAATTCATCTTGCCTGACGTACCAGGATTAGATTCCCACCCACACTCCATGAAGAAGTAGCCAACAACATTGTTGTCGAATAGCTGTTGTAGTGGCGCTATAGTATAGCGTAATTTGAGCAAATCGTTATTGCTCTGCAATACACTATTTAGTAGTGTTGTCAAATAGCTGCTATTGCAACACTATAGTACCAGAATTAAAACAAACAGTTTTCCGCAACCCACAATTGACAACACTGCCAACAATAAAGCTTCGGGTGTAATAGAAAATGTAGGAGTGAGAGAAAGCAAGAGATGAGTGTTTGAGAGGAATTGTAAATGAATGCTCCAATTCTGAAGAGTATAATACAGCTCATATTGAAGTAAACGTGCAGACTGACTTGTAACTGAAATACCTTAATGAGCAACAGAACTTACTGACCCGGCACATTTTTTGGTGCACGAGTCACCCAGTCAATCTATAATAACTTAGCCTAGCTATACTCTGATAGGTCTAACTACCTGGTAGGTACAGACTCAACTGATATGCAGTTCACATTAGATATACATAAACACGTGTATTTAGTTGCATCTTTTGCATTCATAAATAAAAAATACTCGATTCAAATTCTCTCTTATTATTTTCAAGCGCTTTACCTCATTTTTCTCACCTAGTCACCTACTTACAATTATTATGGTAACCTTTCCTGCTTGCTCGACCAACATTTCATGTTCCAGGTCTAATGGTCGGTGTAGTAGTGTTTGAATTTGCTCTTTATCTTAGAGGGCATCCATCATCATCATGCGTAAATCTTGATGCACAATTTTGTTTCACTCATTGTCTTCATCACATCCTCCCCAACAGAATATCCAACAATTCTTAATTATGATTATTTGAGACAGCACATGCAATTATATATAGGTTGATATGATTGATTATTTTATTCTTTTATAATTAGTAAACAATAATAAATACTACTTCAGTATTTCTTGGAAACTGGCAAATAATGTTGAAGGGTGACACTGTAAGCATGTGGGTTTCAGGAAACAGATAATAGAAAAATATAAATAAATATATTTATGTCAATTGATTACAACAACTATGTTATGGATCTGACTCCATTAATATCACGAAAATGGAAAGCAATTCTAACCTTCACAGTATTGTCTTCTCCACCTGACACAACCCAGCGTCCATCTGGGGTAAACCTAATTGCATTTACCCCTCGAGTGTGGCCCTTGTACGTATGAATACAACCCTTCTTTCTGATGTCCCATATCTTAAGATTAGTGTCTAGAGAACCAGATGCAAAGAACTCTCCAAAAGGATGGAAGTCCACTGATGTACAGTTGGACCTATGACCAGTAAGGGTACGAACAACTACCAAAGAAGTAAAAGAAGTAATATATCAGTACGAGCAAAATAAATATGATCAAAATACTGAGTAAATTTTATGAGACTACTCAAATCTCTATTCATCAATATGGTTAAAGGAAATGGCAAGCAACAACATACTCTTTGCCTCCTCTAAGTCCCAAAGTTTAATAGTACCACTTGCAGCTCCAGCAGCTACCAACACTTCAGAGGAATCAAAGTTTACAGAATCTATTCCACTTGAGTGTCCTGATAGACTCTGCAAAAGGTGAAACACTCTACTAAAAAAATACATAAAAATATATATTATGTGTAGTCACTATACGGTATATCAGCACATATTAATAGTATCATCCCTTACTATCATAATAAAACAAAAACCTAAATGTATGTATATGTAAGAAACCAATCACTTGTAAATCCCAAGGGGATACCATCTGGCGTTTGTTTCATGATTAGCAAATTCGTTACCAAGAATAGCATTACCAACGATATAATGATGGAAATCCTATTCCTAGGAATTAAAAATAAATTTATATCGAAATTTCATTTCTACCTTTCCCTTGGGAACGTTTTCATGGGAATGTGGAAGCTGTTTTTTGCCTAGGAATCTTTTAAGCACTGGAATAATTGTTTGTAAACTTGTCATAGACATAGATAGGAGTACATATTTCTAACCCATATATTCCCAGAAACATGGAGTCCTTTTAATTCTATCGAGAAAGAAATAAGAAAGATATTGGGATAAAAATTAAAGAAAGATGAGGAGAGGAGAACGAACCAGGATAGCATTAGGTTTACCAATAGCCCAAAGATTGACCTTGTGGTCTTCCCCACCAGTAACAAGAACCCTAGAAGATTTGCGGCCAATCTTGAGGCAATTGACAGCAGAAGCATGTGCTACAAATTCCTCTGGACATTATTACATGTCAAGGCCAACTAATAATTGAGAGCAAAAATGAAAGACGAGCGCATAGATTAAATTAAATGAAACAAAATGTAAAAACACAAAGGATACGCAGCTTATAAGCGCGTTTGGTAGTCATCGGTAGTATGCTGCAGTAAAGAAATTGAAAACCCTAGAAATTCCAGTTTGGCCAGAAACAGCAACTCTGTGTTTGAGACATTCGATTCTACAGATCTAATTACCAGATCCAAACGCTGACAAAAAAAATAATTAATAATAAAATAAAATAAATGCGTTACAATTTTTTACTGAATGGTTGGGTTGCCTCCAACTCCAACAGATCAAAATGAAAGAACTTATCTTGCAGTACTTACTTCTTTAATTTACGGTAAAGCGCGGTTGGCGAAGAGATTGGTTGCTTTGTATAGGAGCAAGTAAAGTAATACTTGATACAGAATTCGTGAAGCGCACAGACAGAAGCAAAGCAAAGTGTGATTGATGCGTTGTTAAGCATAAAAAGATTTGGAGCAGGCAAAGCGAAGCGTAATGGTAATGCCAGCAGCGAGGGTTGAATTTCCTGCAATCCAACAGCACTGCAACAGCATTTGCTTTTAAGGATCTGTAAAAAGAGTCGAAACACACCCCATCGACGAAGAAGATAGTAAAAAGCCGCTTTCACGATCTGTGACTCTCCCTCAGTAATGATAATGTTTGCTTCGCTTGCTTATGTTCAAATTAAACTGTGAGAGTGGGAAGGTTCAAATTATAAATTAAAAGTACAAAATATATATATATATATCAGCGCAACATATATTTGTAAATAAATAGGTGAAAGCTACTCTGAAACAAAAATAAATTAAACTAATTATCCCCGTCACTCGGGCCTCGGGGTTATACAGATATAAAGACTATTGTTCTTATAGATAAAACAAAAAATTATTAGTTTTAGTCTTTTATTTTTATTAATTTATTAAATTGATTTCATAATTTTAAAATTTAACAGCTTTATTTTTTTTTTTGTGAAGTCCATCTTAATTAATTTACTGTCAAGTCTGAGTTCGAATATAAGACAAAACATTCAATTTAATAATATCGATAATAGTAACGTGACATATTTTAAATAATATAGTATATAATAGTGATTAACACTATGAAATTATCCTCTTAAAATTTAACTTTTAATTTTATAATTTTTTACTTTTGTAATCTAATTAATGATATATGAATAATTAATGCATCTGAATTATATATGTCACATCATTTAAAAATATATCGAATCATAATTTATTAGTTCAAAAATACGAGTGATAGATAAAATTATTGACTTTTTAAATAAAATAATTGATTCCGTAAATTAGTAAAAATATAAAGACAAAAACTGAAATTAAACATATAAAAAATTTATACCAAAAGAAATATATTTATAAAAAATAATATTTTTTATATTATTAAACATTACATAAAATAAAGACCCATATATATGGGTTGCAAAAAATGCATAATATATGTATTAATGAATAAAAAAAAACACTCATATCATAACAAGCAATTTATAAAATCAACTAGATCTTAACTTCGTGTAATCTACGAGAAAATTAGATTTTAAAAGTAACAATTAAAGTTTTTTAATAAGATTATATTTAAAATTTTATAAAATTGTATAATTAAAATTAAAGCATAAAATATTGTACATCAATTAATTTGTTGTGCAAAAATGATGATTTCAGTATTCAAATTTGTGCTATCAATTTTTATGTTACTAACTATTATTTTTGCTTTGCAGTTTATAATTAGTCAAAGTACTCCCTTTTTCATTAAAGGATAAAGTAATAATTTACATCACTAACAATTTGACCAATCATTAGTTTGATGTTCATTGTAAAGACAAAAATCACTGTAAAGATAAAAATCACGAAATTGGCTTTTCCATTTCCTCTTGCTTAGTTTGTTCTTCTGTTTTTTACCCTGGTCATACTCTATTTTCATTGCTCACTTATTAACCCTCTTTTACATAACCTTAAGTATTCGTTGATATTTTTTTATAAGGCATAAATATTATAATAAAAACATATATAAAAAGTTATTTAAATCAGTATACAATAAAAAAAACATTTAATATTATACCTAAGAAGATAGAAAACTTTGTATTTCTTAAAAAATAATTTTAATCAATAAAAGTTAATTATTTGAACTTCCAAATAAATAACAACGAATGGATATAAAAATATTATACTAAATATCGGTATTATTAAGTTAAATATTATATTTTATATTTAAACACAGATTTATGTTTGAATTTCTTTACCGTCGAATCTAACAAAAATATTATGTGAAGTCTATATTCTATAGTAAGTATACAATCAAGAATATGATATTATACTCCTATTTTATTTAGTTTCCTCTCCCTTTTTCTTTTGACTTTTGTCTTTTATTTTTTATTTTTAATTAAATGTTATTATTACCAATAGTTTGTGTATATAATAAGG
>JBBPBQ010000004.1:136924-184994 GCA_037974755.1 Cicer yamashitae
ATATATATATATATATATATATATATATATATATTAAATAGTTTATCTTAAAATATGTATAACAAAATACTAAAAGTTATAAGCTATAAATATTTGATAAAATAATATTTTATATTAAAATATAAAGTAGCATTTGAGATTATAACTTTTTACATTTTCTTTCATTTATAATTTTATTTTTTTTATTCTTATGTAATATAAAATAATTACCCCACTCTCTCACCCATTAGTTGTTCTTTGTTTCCTTGCCAAAATAACTCCAAAAAAAAATAATGTTATTCATTTTACAAGAAATTGATTAAAGTATATATTGTCATATTCATTATTATTTTTTCATCTTCTAATTTATCATTGTGATAAAGTTAAATTTATTTTTATGTCAAATTGTAAATAGTAAATGAATTGCATTATTTTTACGATTACTATTTATACATATGAAGCTTGCTACACTTTTAGAAATTTATGTTTGTATTGTACTTAAAAAAAAGGTAAATGATTTGCATGATTCTTATTTTTATTTCAAAACTTTATTGTATTTTTTTTGGTTTCTACCTCAAAATAAAGTAAAGTAAAAAAATTAATTAAAAAAAGGAAAATGGAATACTTATGAGAGATTGGATAAAAATGTCACATTTTTTGTTATTTTAAATTAAATAATTATGTCATTTTATATTGTTAAAATCTAAATATTTGGTAATATTTGAATTTCAATTAATTGACTTTTCAGCTATTAGTGATCAGTTATCAGCTAACTTTTCAGCTATCACTCAAATGTTACTTGAAATAACATCTCAAAATAAGTTATAAGTTGGTGAGAAAAACTTGTTTAACAAACACATATCTTTACTATCTTATAAGCTAGTTTAATAAACTATAAACTAGCTTATCGACATTAACAAACAATACCTAAATGTTATAGAATCACAAGAGACTTTGACACTACATTTCCACTTAAAACTTTAAGGCATTAGGTATATGGGTCACCACCCGTTTGCCTTTATGTTATTGTTCGTTTGCAAAAATGTAATTTTTCGTTAAAAAAAAATGTCATTAGCTCTTATGATGTTGACGTGAACACAACGGTGTTGATGTGACAAATTATAAAAATAAATGATTATCAGATTAGTCACTTAAGTTTTTAAAAAATACACTTATAGTCTTCTATGTTTAAATCAGTTTTCGCTCAAGCTAAATATTCATCTTTGACCTCTTCATCATCTTCCTCTTCCACTCCATCTTTAAAATATATAAAATCTAAATTTTGTAATTTCAATAGAAAAACTCAAAATGTTTATCATGTGAATTAGATAAAAATCAAAACAATAAATCCATCATTAAGTGAGTTGCTCGTACATTCAGAAATTAAATCTAATATAAATGATTAAAAATGCATAATTACCTTTTAAATGGGATTTCGTGAATCAAACTTTAACTTATTTAAGTTATTGATTATTAGTGTTATCGTTATTAATAATAATTTCCTCTTTTCTATTTTTTTTTATAAAATTAATAGACCATAAAAACAATTTTATTTATAATTTATTAATACAAAAATATATAGACTAAATGTTTATCAATGACTGATTTGAGTTAACATAACAACTAATTACTAACTTTCATCATTAAAAAATATATTAAAGACTATCATTCACAATGGAAGTAGATGTATATTTGATTTTAAAAAAAATGAGTATGAGTATGTATTTAATCCAATAATAATGAGAGGAAGTTATAATATATTATTCAAGATTTATCGTACACTATTCTTGATACAAATGATTGTAATATCTAATATACAACAACTATATTAATTATTAACAAAATAATTATTTTTTATTAATTTTTCATTATTTATAATTTTTTAAAAATTCCTCTAAAAATTTATATTAATTTAATTTTTTCGTATATTTTTTTTAATTAAATATATTATCTGAATTAATTATATATTATATACCTTTAACCATTCTCACACAACCCATTCTTATGATATGCACAAATATTTTGTAAGGTGCTATGATGAAAAATATTTTTTGGTTAACATAAGAGATAATAAATATCACTATAAATTTATATATAATTATGAGATTTTAAATTCAAACTCAGAATAAAAAATTCAATTTACAAATATCAAAATTTGTCAGTTGAATTAGAACTTAAGAACGACCGGAAAAATGTATTATGAATTGAATAGAAATCAATTGATCCATTTTTAACTGGACAGAAATCACTCGATCCATTTTTTCTTTTATTTAAATAACACGACATACGATATGATAATTTAAAATGATTACTACTCATGAAATCGCAAAAAAAAAAATATAAAAATTGATATAAGAATAATTAATGATGATTTTATATTATAAAATCGAATATCATATTATTTAAAACATTAAATCAAAATTTTTTAACTATTTTTTTTTTGAAGAAATAAAAACCATCATCTTTTAAAATAAAAATAAAAAGATAAACAATATAATATAATAAAATAAAATAAAATAAAATAAAAAAATAAAATAAAATATGCAATAATAGTATATGATCAGGTTTGTTTGGTTTGAGCTGGTAGAGTGGCTGACAGATATTGTGGTATTATTAATTAAATTAATTAATAAAAAAAAAAAAGAAATGAAAATGTCGTCACAAGACAACAACTGAGAAATAGAATGACGGCAAAGGAAAGTGGCGAGTCCGTTGAGGTCGAGGGATCTTGAGCGTCCGTTTACAGTTCACAAGAGTAGTGGGTGTGTGTACAATACAATAGATAGATACAAGAACAACAACAAACTAAAACTCAACTTTCATTTCATTTAATCTCCACCGATCCATCACTGCTTTCGTTAGTTGGTTTGCTTTTCTACCCTATCTTCCTTCTTTTCCAATTGCTTTTCAGCTCCAATTTCTAGTTCTACTTTTCTTTCTCATCAATTTCATTATCATCGAACTTATTATAATCTGTTGGATTGGTTCAGACGCCGCACTTTGATTGGTTATAGATCCAATCATCGATTCGCGATCTGAGCTTCTCACTGCCAAATTACAATAGATACTTCAATTCATCACAATCTCCACAAACCCTAAATCGCACTGGCTCAGCCCCTGCATCATGCGCGTCTTTTTAAGATTGATGATAAAATGAGAGATATGCTCAAGAGTGGTAGTTTTTCCCGGAATTCTACTGGTAGCAGTACTAACAACAACAACAACAACAACAACACTAAGCCTGCATCCGCTAGGCTCTCTTCACCTCAACAATCTTTAAGACGTTTGGGATTGTGTTCCCAGATAGCAACTTCTGGGGAACACTCTTCCCCTATTGTCTTCCCCGAAAAACGTGGCAAAGTCAAGGCTTCTAAGAAGAGTACCGATGCCGTTCGTCCCGGCGGTGATCAGGATGCAGCCAAGAATTTTGAGCATAGGATCGACATTGGAGGAGGAGCTGGAGGAGGAACTGGTGATGAGAAGTCTGATTTGTTAGGATATGTTGTATTCTCTGGAAAGCTTGTTTTGGATAAGAGAAAGATTACTGTAAATAACAACAACACCGATGCTCAACAAAAATCTTTTGATACCACCAATCAAGCTGCTGTCGATGCCAAATTAACAAGCAAAGCTTTACTTTGGAGATCTCAAGTGCTGCACCTCGATGATGTCATCTCGGTAATATGTACATACAAACATTGCTTCTATGTTAAGATCAGTTGGATGGTTCAATACTTTTGTGATGAACTATTTTTAGTAGGTTCTAGTGAAACTAAAGAAATATGACTAATTGGTTTTAGTCTGTGTTACTTCTAAACAGGTATCATATCATGCTGGTCTCAGACATTTTACAGTGCACTCTTATCCTATCAAAAAGGCTTCATGTGGTCTTTCATGTTTTATGAAATCTCGAAGGAGTCGCAAGGACTTTCGTTTTGTGGCTTCTACGGTAGAAGAGGCGATTCAATGGGTTGGTGGATTTGCCGATCAACACTGTTTTGTTAACTGTCTTCCTCATCCTTTAATGTCTTCGAAGAAGCAAGCATCCTCAGAATTATTTCAGTCTGATACCCCTCCTGAATTGCTCTTTAGATGCAAAACTCCGCCTAAGATGCTTGTAATTTTAAACCCACGCTCAGGCCGAGGTCGTTCCAGTAAAGTTTTCCATGGCATTGTGGAACCAATATTTAGGGTATGTTACACTCCATTCTATAGATTGTATATGCTGTACACATGTTGTTATGGCCATCATTGTGATGGTATGCATATTTGACGCCATTTTTGGATTGGCAATGAAAGTTAAAAAGGTTCACTATCTAAAACAGCAGAACATTATGTGGACCGATAATTACAGTCATAACCTATATTATGTTCAACTAATCATTGTTCTCTCAACATATTTTTCTTTCATATTACTATTTGGAGATCACTTCATTTTTTGATTTCAATACTGCAATCATTGTAGTTGAACTACTTGCATTACTTTTTATACTTTATATTATATATATACCATGAAAAAGGAAAGATCGAGTAAAGCAGCTTGTGGCTTACACTTTGACAGCTTGCTGGGTTTAGATTGGAGGTAGTCAAAACAACATCTGCTGGTCATGCCAGAAGTCTTGCATCAAGTGTAGACATCAGCACTTGTCCTGATGGTAAAATTACTGTTCTATAGTATGGACACATGTGGATTGTAGTTTTCTTTAGTATTTATTCTCTCTCTCATATTTATATTTATAATTTATATATATCTTTCTTATCGAAATTTGCAATTCTTTCAGGAATCATCTGTGTTGGTGGTGATGGGATAATCAATGAGGTCGGCACACTATCTTAATTATTTAGCGACTTTTTCTTTGTACTTGCTTGTTCATTTAAAATACTGTCTCCTTTCTATATTGTTTGTTTTATTTCCTAAAAGGCCTTTCATATATTGTCTTGACTGGAAAAAACACGACCCTAATTCAGACTGAAAAGAAAATGCAATGATAATCCAGACATTTGAGAGGCTTGGTTCTCTCCCCCAGTTGTCCTACTGATTCTATCCTACTCTTGATCTCTATCCGCTTGTATCTAGACAGATCATAACATGACAGAATTTCATTCCGCTCCACTGCCCTGCCAAGCGCCAAGCTGGCAGTTAGTTAGCAATGGTTACAATGTGTCCCTTGCCTAATTGGGTCCTTGACTCCCCACAGTCCATATCCCTCATACTCACATATTTTAGCGATATGAGGCTTGCTATTCAAGGGACCCAAAGTAGAATTAATAATCTAAATGGTAGAATTACTGACAACCTCCGTGAAAGTTTGTCTTAGAGCCTCATTTTAGGTTTTTAATGATTCGCTGTTTTTTCTTTTATTCTTTTCTCTGTTGCACATTTCCTACCATTAAGAGAACAGTAAATAGTTTCAGCTGAGGTAGTTATTTGATTGAGTAAATTGCATTCAGCTCATTTCTTTGGAGATTGCTAAAATGACAACAATCTCCAAGTTTGGCTGAGTTTGAATTAGAAAAGGAGTTACAAATGTACAAGTTTGACCGGAAAATCCCAAGTCTTCATTCTCTTATCTGGATTTGAGGAGAGGTGAGTCTAGTCAGGAAAGAACCTGAGAATAGAAGGAACATCAACGAAATTTTGCTTTCCTCTTTCATTTAGAGGATAATATTATTTGCAAACTGGAGGCGAGAGATCATGACCTCATCTGAGACTACGTTGCTGCCCTTGATCAATCCCTGTCAAAACCTCTGGAAATTGTTCAATTGAAGACATCTACTAGAATAAACAAGAATGGAGATAAAGGATTCCTTGCCTAAATCTGTATCATCAAGAAATATTGGATGTCTATCATCATTGTGTATGCTTCACTATAAGTAAAGATTTGTTGCTTTCACAAGAATTTTATCTGTTAGACTGTTACTCATGCATATTTTTCCAAATAATTTAGGTGCTGTGTATTATTCCAAGAAATATGGTGTATTTCACACCCCATCATTATTTTTTAAACAAAGATACTTTAAGGTTGTGTTTTTTCGCAGAAGGAGTAATGCTCTTTCATATTTTGAATACACACACATGCACTCATATATACACACACACACCATTGATGACAGGCACATTATATGATGTGGTTGATTTGTAGGTTGTTAATGGTCTCCTTAGTAGAGACAATCAAAAGGAAGGAATATCTATACCTATTGGAATTATACCAGCTGGTTCTGATAACTCACTGGTATGGACTGTTCTTGGAGTTAGAGATCCGGTTTCTGCAGCAATGGCTATTGTGAAGGTAGCGTTATTTTGTTTTCTGTTGTCAAATAATTGATGAGACTCTGGGAATGTTACTAGTTCCTATTTTAGCAAGCAAATAGACACCAATAGCATTTATATCCATGTTCTAGGCTTCTAGCCTCAGCCATAGTGTTTTTGTGTGCGTGCCTATATATATATGGAGAAAGATAAATAGTAAGAAAGTGTATTGCATGAAATGTAGCAAACGTGTTCTAACCGTTTGATCATGCTTGTTTTTGTTCTGTTTTGATTCTTATTGTTACTTATTTTAAAATTGCAAAACAGTTACTGCCATGTTTCGTTGTTTATTCATGCTTTCCGATGCATACTGATTACCGAATAGCAAATCTCAATATTTTTCCTACTCTTTTTGACTGAAATATTTTTCCTATTCAGGATACTATTTTTTGTCTTTTCTGATCAAATAGTTCATCAGGGTCTGTGGGGATTCAGGTTGAGTTACTTATATTTTTGCTTATAGTAGAAGTGTATTTAATGCTCTGGGATTTCTTTTATACTTCATTTGGACAATTACATATCATTATTTGCTCTCAAGTATATATATAAATTGTGTAGTGAATGAATTGAAGTTGATGTGCACTTCGTTTTTGGTAGAATAGATAACCATTTTTTGATTTGATCGCCACTTACTTCTATTTTCCATGTCAGCAATTATGCAGATTTATTGATATCACTAATTCAATTTCTTGGTTCAGGGGGGCCTTACTGCTACAGATGTCTTTGCTGTTGAATGGATTCAGACTAATAAAATTCACTTTGGATTAACAGTCTCATATTATGGTTTTGTTAGTGATGGTAAGTCAACGGCGTATACAATTACAAACACTTTTGTTCTGCTTGGTTTTTGGTTACATGCTCGGTCCCTTGCTTCTTATTGCCACAATTTTTTGGCAACTGTGTTTTAGCTTTTAGGTTCATCTTTTGCAGACCATGTCTTGAGAATATTTAGCCATAATTAGCATTGAAGTTGGAATGTTCAAGAATCTATCATTCCAAGAGCTTAAGGTCTTCTCACACAACTGACTAAGATTGTTTTAGTGTATACAATGCTCAGGCCCACCCTAACCTTGTGTTGAAATTTCAACTTTTGTTGAGAATAATAGGGTTTCTTGTCTAATTAAGAACATGTATTATTTAATTAAAGCATGTTCTCTTTAAAAGATCATATGAACTTTTGATAATTAGTAGGGTAGTTATATGGACTTATATATGCAATATACATGGACATGTTAGGAAGTAGTGAAAATATGAGTTGGGGGGGTAAGGACTGAAGAATTTGCTAGGAAGAATGGGTTAAAATGATGCATTTTAGTGGCTCTCTGTAAATTTTCCATTATTATTTTGACCACTTTTTCATTTGGAAGTTTGTTACCTTAATGACAATTTAACAATAGGCACATGGTAACTGAAACAAAATGGAGAAAAAGGTAAAGAATGAAAGAGAAAAGAAAAGCTAGGGATACTCATGTTATTATTAAGACAATGAGTTAGCAATTGAAGGCAGTTGATCAATGCAGCACAATTATTAAGTTCGTTTTTGAATGGACTTTAAGTGTTTATTACTCATGTTGCAGTGTTGGAACTTTCTGAAAAATATCAGAAGCGCTTTGGCCCACTGCGGTATTTTGTTGCTGGATTTTTCAAGTTCTTATGCTTACCGCGATACAGCTATGAAGTTGAATATCTTCCAGTATCAAAAACTGAGAGAGAAGGAAAACTTTCCGGTGAAAGGGAAGTAGTTGACATTTCAGATCTGTATACTGACATCATGGGCAGATCAAATAAGGATGGAATGCCCAGGGCATCTAGTCTTTCAAGTATAGACTCTATAATGACTCCGAGTCGTATATCTGGTGGAGACCTGGATACCTGTAGTAGCACTCATGCTAGCACTGAACCTTCTGAATTGGTGCGTGGCTTAGATCCTAAGTCAAAACGCCTATCCTATGGAAGGAGCAATGTCACAGCAGAGCCAGAAGTCATCCATCCGCAGCTGCCTCTATCAACAACTCCGAACTGGCCAAGGACCAGATCTAAGTCAAGGAATGATAAAGTATGGACTGGATTGACCACCACACATGATACCTCTAGATGGGGAAGCGCAACAAATGACAGAGAGGATATATCATCTACACTGTCTGACCCAGGTCCTATTTGGGATGCTGAACCAAAATGGGATGCAGAGCATAATTGGGATGTGGAAAACCCAATTGAGTTGCCAGGGCCACCGGATGATACAGAAACAGGATCCACAAAGGAGGTTGTGCCTCGTTTCGAAGAAAAATGGGTTGTTTCAAAGGGACCGTTTCTTGGCATTCTGGTTTGCAATCATGCTTGTAGAACTGTTCAGAGCTCTCAGGTGGTTGCTCCCAAAGCTGAGCATGACGATAACACTTTAGATCTGATCTTGGTTCATGGGAGTGGAAGGCTGAGGCTATTGAGATTTTTCTTACTTCTACAGATGGGTCGACACCTTTCACTTCCCTATGTTGAATATGTGAAGGTATTTGCATCTATAATTGTTTTACTCATTTTTTTAATGGATGTTGGAAATTACTGCTTAATCATTTACACACTACATTAATGATTAAAATCAGTGCCCTATATAGTGATGACTAAACTGGTGTGTGTTTGGACAAATAAAAGTTCACGTCCACAACGTACATCCTTCCAACGCTCGAGTTTGTTGCTCCTAGAAATTGTGGTCAAATAGGTCTTTTAACATGAATCCAAACACCCTCTTAAATGATGTGACTATATTCAAACCTTTGGCTTTTCTTTTTCAAAGAATACCATTAAGAATTGTGATTAGTTTTCAAGTGTGTATTATGACCACTTCAGTTTGTTTGAGAGTGATTTCTTGTTTGGCATATCTTGCTATGTTATTTAGTGTGCAGAAGCTTCACATTACCCTTGTAACTGGTGCATTTGCATCTGTTGAAATTGTATAAATTCAGCACCTATTTGATGCAGGTAAAGTCTGTTAGAATAAAGTCTGGGAAACACACTCACAATGGATGTGGGATTGATGGTGAACTTTTTGCACTCAACGGACAAGTAATTTCTTCTTTGCTTCCAGAACAGTGCAGGCTAATTGGTCGCTTCCGTATATGATTACTGTGAGTCCTTTTAAATTCTTTGACGGGTTTTGGTAAGCTCATGTTCCTTCTCCTTTATGAATCCAGATACCCAATTTGTCTTGTCAAATTCCTTGTCGCTGTAACAGCTGAGCTTTGTAAATCTTTTGTTTCGGTTATATGTATCTGTTGTTGCTTGCTTGTCCATCTTATCTTTATTTTGTTTTCGTAAAAAGAAAAAGAAACACTGCACATTTATGCATTTTCTGCGACAAGAAGCTGAATGTATTGCCAATGTCCATTTCCTCGAATTGATCGGTTGATTATCTTATTCTAATGCTTTTAGATTTTGATCCTGTTTCTCCATATCTGTAATCTACTCATGTTCTCCTATCCATTTCCACAACATGGTGTGAAAGTCGAGATGATTTTGGGTCTTCATTCAAGTTTGTATTAAAGGTGATTCAAGGGTGAACTACCAAAGTCACACCACTCATATGTTACTGTTTGGTTTATGTTTTTAATATTTTAATCAACGAAGTCCTAAAAAAAGGTTAAAATTGAAAGACAAAAGGCCAGCACTGAGAGGGGTAGTAAGGTAACCCATTCGTGCCCTAGCAGTTGTATTAACTTCACTTATCAACCACTATCAACCACAGGTGGGACTTTGCAACAAGTATTTTTTGTAATAGATTCTATAGCTTATTCAATAAACGTCGATGGGGACGATTAAGTTGTTTAAATTCATGGCCACCTGCGGGTAAAATTTGTTTTGTTGTGTTCGAATTTTATAATGGGTATCTAATCTACTATTAAATAATTCAAGGCATTATCACTTTCCTTTCTACGCAGCTGATATATGTCTTAGCTTCCACACTTATTCAAATCTACCAAACTAACAACCTTCAGCTGAAAACAACCTTTCATTTGTCATCAGAACCATCACAAGTCATCTTCCTTTCCCTCAAAATTATTCAACTCAACTCCAACCACACCAGCTGTCACAAAATCACGATAGACCCCATCTCAACTAACTGTCTCAAAACCATTTAAACCTACCAAACTAGCAACCTAATCAAGACCACCGACTTGTTGTTTTGTTGATTCTAATAAAGGTATATTATTAATGATAAAATGAACTTTTAACTTTTTTTTCTTAATCAGGAGACAAATAAAATTTGATCTAAGATTGTTCCGTTTAAGTTCAAAGTTGGATATTATTGATTGATTCAAACTTCATTTAATTAACTATTGTAATACATTCACTTGATTGAAATGGAAGCTCAACCCTTAGGGTTAGTTTTTTGGTTTGTCTCCTAGAGCAAATATTTAATTTATAAAGTTATCATTTGAAAACCTAACTAAGCACAAGACATATAAATTTAATTTTAATATAGCACAACATGTAATTAATAATTCGTTAAAATTTATTCATTTAATATTTTTAAAAGTGAAATACATATCCATATGCAAATCAAGTCAAGACAAGATGGAGGGTGAGATGAAAATATGGGTTATGATCTAACCTACACCGTGTCAGACAGAGAAAACCAAATCTTTTTGAAAATTGATTTAACTAAAAAGAATAAATTGTAGGTCAATCGAAAAGCTTCTTACCTAGATAGTCTATAAAATAAATATAAATAATAGAATAATATTTTTGTTGTTATTGTAATATAATGGATTAAATTCTATATTTATTTACTCTTTAGAGACATAAGTATAAAAAGAAAAGACATCGCTATATAAACCTATTAATAGACTTGGGTATAGTCAAAAATATTTGAGTATATAGGTTATAAGGTGACAAATTTTAAATACTTTATCTCACATAAATAAATAATATAACAAACTTCAAACTAGCTTAACAAATTGGATCGTATTTTCAACAAAGACATATCAAGTATATTTAAGGAATGCAATGTGAAGTTCAATCTAGTTGCAATCTTAGAGGGAGCGAATGAGGTCGTGTGATTACTCCTAAAAATGTAATAAGTATTACTTTCAGAGTCAACCTAACATATTCAGATGTTTAAAAGTAAACATTAAAATAAAATATTTTATTTAATAAAAGTAATACAAGAAAAAAACCAACTATATAAATGTCACTAAATAAATATGTATACACATTTTTTTTAGCTTTGGTATGCCATATATATATATATATAAAATTAATTTCGCAAAATACATCACGACTTGACTTAGCGCAACAATATTATGTTCTTTTCGCAACAATTTATTAGTATTAAATAAATTATAATACACAACGTATTCAGACAAACAGTTACAACTCACGTTCACAAAGTAAAATAATTTACAAATTTACAATCTCACATCTACATTACACTAATCAGATAAACAGTAAACAATTCACAATCACAAAGTAAAAATTCACACATTAAAGTTTACATTCCTCATCCCACACTAAAACCATTCACATTTCATAAAGTCACAAAGAGAAGAGAAGAGAGAATTGAAAAAAGAGAGGGAAGGAAACGATGTAGATAAAACAAATTTATCCTAATACTATTATTGTAGTAATCTATCATTATTATTTTAAAAAAAAATATAGGAATGCCGTGACCAATTCCAAAGGTCTGCCACTGTTTCTCATTTTTTATTTATAAACACTTTTAAAGTTAAAAATAAATAAAAAAAAGGATATTTTATGCACAAATAAATGTTTAAAAAGAAATAATCAAAAGGATATTTTATATACAAATAGATATATTAAATATACTATCGATTTTTTTTAATATATATTATTGTAATCATGAATGAATCACGAAATAAAAATTTAGTTAAATTACTTTTTTTATATTATTTTTTATGTTTTATTTTAATCTCTTAATTAATTTGTGTTTTATTTAATCTCTTAATTATGATTTTATTCTGTTTGTTTATTTATCCGAATTACTTGTATAAAAGTCAAAATTAAGATATATTGTAATTCAAACCATCAATGATATAGTTGCATAATGTTAAATAAACAAGGAATAAACATGTGGCATGAAACATAATCAACATTTAAATTAAAATGAAGATGAAGAGGAGAAGGAGAAAAAAAAAAGATAAATTTATTTGACAATTTAATCGGTAAATCAAAGTACGACATATTTAATGTTTTTAAAATAAAATTAATAGAAATAATTAAAGTAGCTAATTGAACCATAATTAAGAGATAAAAAAAAAATTAAGGACCAAATAAGTAATTTAGACATAAAAATTTAGTAAAAAAAATTGTGGCAATTTGGTTGGGTAAGTGGAGAAGCAGAAATCAAGGCGTGTAATGAATATATTATCCATTCAAGAGTGAGAGACGCTGCGGACGCCACAATCAAATCGAGAATGATGAGCATGAGCAGTACGAGTATGAGCCTAATTGCAACAAAGGCGGCTCCGTTGAGAGTTTGTGCAAGGGCGGCGGCACCTCCGAGAAACAGCATAATGACGATAAGATGTGAAGAGAAAGACGAAGAAACCAAAATCGGAGCGCGAATTAGGGTGAAGGTTCCTCTTAAAGTCTACCACGTTCCTAAAGTTCCGGAAATTGATCTCGCTGGTATGGAAGGTAATATCAAGCAGAACGTTGCTCTGTGGAAGGGTAAGCGAATCTCTGCTAATCTTCCTTACAAGGTTGAGTTTATTTCAAAAGACATTCAAGGTCCTCGTGGTCCTCTCAAGTTCTCTGCTCATCTCAAAGATGACGAATTCGAATTTCTCTAATTCACTCTTTTTTATTTATATATTGGAGTTCAATAACAAAGTTGAAGTTGTTGTGTAATAATGTATTCAATTCAATCGTTTTGCTTCCAGTTTCTACTTTTTCTCTAACTCACTCTTTTTTATTGCTTCCTTCTAATTCAATTTGGTTATTGTTATTTATTTATTTATATATGGGAGTTCAATAACAAAGTTAAATTCAATTCAATAATGCTTCCATGCTCATGGTGGCTTCAATTTCACATAGTTCCAGTGCTACTACGCCTTGAACCACTCGCCCATCTCTCCTACATAATGATTATGCCCAGAAATCCGGTGAATCCGGGAGGCATTCATATTTCATTTGCGTATGATAAAGTAATTTGATTAATAAGTACATTTTTACGTTTCCATGGTCATGGTGGCTTCAAATTCATTCTCAATTTCATGACACGTATCTTTTCTCCATTTCTTTCGTAATTGGATACTTAAAGGAATTTTGATTCAAACAGGTAATTTTTTCACGGTAGAAACCAATACACGCAAATCTAATACGTGTTTAGTGTATGTTTGAAAAGACAAAATAAGTGATTTTAAATGTATTTAATTAATTTTGACACGTTTCAATGTTATTAAATACAATTGATTTGACTTTAAAATTGATTCTTGAAAATTGAAATTTGAAACTTTTACATAATTGATTTTAACTTTGAGAGTCACCTTGTTTAATTTTGACAAATGGTAAACAATCTATTGCCACTTCGGAGTTATCTTAAATATAAATATATAAAGTCAAACGTATTTACATATATTGAACCACAAAATGGAAGGACAAGGAGGTTACCAACATTTTTTTTTCTCATTTCAAAACTAGAAAACGAAGATATTGGAACCATCACCGGTCATCACTTTCTGATTCATAATCATGATCTTTTCAAATTACATTGTGAGGCCTATCATGAGTGTCTATATATTTGTATCAAGAGTTGTAGTGAAGCCAAGAAAACAAAAAAAATAAAATCCAGTAACAATTTTCATAATTTCAAGAAGAAGAAAAAACTCAGTCACAAACAAAATTGCAGAAATAAGCAGGCAAGATTCATGACAATCTCAACATGTGCTAGTCGTCGGTTGCACATTATTCTGTGCTTTGTTAAGATCAGTCGACATTGATGAAGGTATTCTGTGACGCTTCAAAATTCTCGAAGTGGCAATTTTTGCTGTTTCATAGTTCAAGACAATGACCCTATCGTCGTCCAAATCAAAATGCAAGCTTTCTGTGCTACAGTTTTCAACAAGTTGGCATAAATGTTCCAGATTGTCAATTTCTGTTCCATTAACCTTCAAAACCTGCGTATCAGAATTAACATATTAAACCAAATAGGAAATAAAAACATTCATTTATGTGAACAAAATTAATCTGTAACAATGATCAAAATGTGCATAGAATTTCTTTTTAAGAAAAAGATAACACTTATGAACATCATAGTGATAGACCGTTCGCACCTGGAAGTCTGCAAGTCGCTCATAACCAGCATTGATATCATCCATCAAGACCTAAAATCAATAAGATATTATTAATAGAAAGATGCCAAAATCAAATATCTTATATAAAAGCCTGAGTGATTGGGGAAGAAAAAATGGATGGTGGACGGTGGACCTATACCATATCTTGGCTTTAACAGGTAACTTGTCTGGCATTGGGCAAGCACATAACAGAGGTAGGATTTGTGCCAGAGTTAAAAAGATTCTAACCTGTGATAGGATAACAAGTTGTTGATTTTCTTTCTTGGGCAATTCCCTCAATGCCCGTTCACACAAACGGCGAGGTGAAGCGTTATACCAGTCTTCTCCATACTCATGAAGGTATGGTTGAGTGAGTGGAACAAATACCAGACCAGCAAAAATGTAATAACTTGGAAGTTTATCGAACTGATGAACTGGAACTAAGGGTTGGATCTGAAATATAGACAGTAACATCAACATAATGATTACCCGAAAAGGAACTTTATCACAAAGAATAAATTAGTATTAGTGTTTTAAGTTTAATCACAATTGTAAATCCTTTTTCATGAGAGAACCACAAACGCAGTTTGATTGTCAGTGCAAAAAGACTTGATTAACACATGTTTGGATGGGAGATTAGTTTAGATGATATAGTCAACGAAGCTCTTCCAAATATGGTACTAAATTTATCTCTTTTCCAACTAAAACTATATTCAAGTGTGCTTGACAGCGGCAATAATTAACTTGTTAAACATATAAACTTACAGGTCGGAGAGTAATACTGAGTTCAATCTCTTGGCCGCCTCTCAGAACTCTGACTACTGCTTTTTCATTAAGCTTCTTCATAGACACCAAGTGATCAAATGTTATCCGTTCTCTATTTCGGAAAGGAACTGCATCGTACACGTAATATATTTATATTATACCTATGAACTCAATGGAAAATCAGGCTTGGAGGAAGGGCTTTTCCCACTTAATGGTAATGCTCAACTATTTTTAACAATACAACTAATCATAAGCTTTTAAAAGATTCAGAATCAGAAGATTTCAACTCATTCAAAATTTCAAACTAGACTTAAACTTCTGTTTTATTAGGTTGATGCTTACGGTGCATAAATGCATGAGGAAACAAAGACAGGAACTCATATAAATGAAGTAAATTCCATGTATGTTGTCATGTTAAGCCTTCACAGATTACATATCATTGCCATGCCTGGGCTTGGGACTTCTCAAAGGCTGATTATAGAGTAAAACAATCCAAGAAAATGAAATGAAAGTGCATACCTGTACCATCATTTGCTATAGGCACCCCATCAAATGAAAGTATAATATCATCTTTCTTCAAAACCTGGTATGCATCTGAAAGTGGATTTATTTTGTTTACAAGCACCCCAGTCATGCCAGGTTGCATACCAAAATGGTTTCTGAGGTGCACATTTTCAGTAGTCTGGCACGACAAACCCAGGGAGCAAAATCCACTGTATTTTCCATTTTCTTCTACACCAGATATAAAATGCTTTATTACAGGTACAGGTATTATGTAACTGCAACATCAAATATGAAAAGAAGTAATCTAGTATGCAGAATATAGGTTTGATCAGACCAACAGAATATAATACTTCATGATAGTTCGTATAGTTTTTTTACAAGCACCCCAGTCATACCAGGTCCAGTCGCATACAAAAATGGTTTCTGTCTGAGGTGCACATTTTCAGTAGTTTGGCATGACAAACCCAGGCATCAAAATCCTATGTATTTTCCATTTGCTTCTACACTAGATATAAAAAGCTCCACTACAGCTACAGGTATTATGTAACTGCAACTTTCAACATGAAAGGAAGCAATCTAGTATGCAGAATATATGTTTGATCAGACCAACAACATAATATCAAATACTTAATGATAGTTTGCATGATTTGTGCAGCTTCACTTAATCATGCAACTTGGCAAATATCATTGTTGTCAAAGGTGGCCACTTATTGCAGAATAGCACGGCAGGTTTTTGCCCTGCCACCATTATAATATCTCACCATGTAAGGTCATTCATGGCGCCCTGTCCCTGTTTCCCCCTTTCAAACTGCTGGCCTTGTAATTTTTAGGGGTGGATCTTTCAAACTTGGTCCTAATGTTGTTGATCATTTTCAAGGTCCTTCACCAGCCCATTCCTTACCTGATTGGACTTGTTTTTATTCCTTTCAGTCCCTTATAATGATTGATGAGATAGATTTCCTAGATAAATTGTGTTTTCTGTTCTTGATAGTTGATATAAATAATTTGGTCTTTGTATTGTGCTCTGTGAAGAACTATATGATATCTCAAGGTTGCAGAATTGAAATATAAAGTGATGGTGATGAACTAATATATATGAAAATAGAAACTAATGGAAGATTAAGGAATTAATGAATCTTAAGTTTTGGAAGTCAAGAAAAAAAAAGACAGAAAATAAAAGGACTTACCCAATATTCTCGGCACCTGAAAGATTTTGGAATGCTACTCCAGCAACTTTGTTGCCCATAATTGCAGGACCACCACTATTCCCTGGATTTATGGCTGCATCAATCTGTATTGCCATCAGCTGTGATGCACCATGTACATATTGTGTAGGTTCAACCCTGGAAACAACCCCTTTAGTGACTGAAATGGTGTCACCGCCTGTGAAAACAAAACAAAACAAAACAAAACAAAACAAAACCGTATTAATAAAATATTTGATGGAAATGTGAAGTAACTTCCATTAAGAAATAAATAAGGAATGGAGCAGAACATAGTACCTTGAGGATATCCGACAACAGCAACAGCTTGTTGTAGAAAAGGGATATGACCAAACTCAAGAGGAATCATTCCATCCCAAAACTCTTGAGAATGAACAAGTAATATAGCTAAATCACATTCATGACCAACAGCTTTGACTTGTGCTCTATATTTGGTTGGAGAGCCATGTTTCCTTACAAGTACAAATGAATGATCAGCTACTACATGAGCATTTGTAAGAATCTTTTTCCCCATAATTACAAAGCCTGCATAAATAAATAATTTATAAGCAATTGTTCTGATAGGAAGGAATGTCATAAAAAAAAAAAGAATAAAGAACTGACCAGAGCCCATGGTTTCGCGCTGGGCTTTGTTCTGCCAAGGAAGTAAGTAGTTGGGACTGCAAGAAACGGTGAAGATTTTGACAACTGAATTGAATGCAAGTTCCACAGCTGTATTATTACTATGATGATGATGATGTGTTAATTTGGTGTTACGAGGCTGAGCATTCCTCCTTACTCTTGTTGTTCTCAACTTGTTGTAAGATGTCAAAGACAAAGACAAAGTTGTTGTTTCATTGTTGTGTATGGAGGGTGATTGAGTAGCGAAACGACGGTGTTTTAACCGATAGACAGAGGTGAAAAGATTCCGAGTTAATCGGACAAATGAACCCATTCTTGTAATTCAATTCAATTCAATCGGAAATGGCAGGCACACTGCTGCTGCAGCTCCAACTCAAACTAGGGCGGGCGGCATCTCATAAAATTAGTTTTAGTTAATGCTCCATACATACCTCTTTTTTTTTTTGCGGGGTAATCTAGACTATTCCCCTACGCTGCAATGCTAACGGGCTTTATATGAAAAATAAGTATTTGATGATGTGTTGGTAGTAATAATTAGGTGGGCTGTATCGCATCGCATTGCTTTCTTATGACTATTGGGTATTACTATTCACACCCCCTCTACTTGTTTTGTGCGGTGTGTGTTCCCTCATTCACTCACTCACCAACCCCAACCCCAACCCACAAGCAGTCTCCTTCATTTCCGATTGTATTCTTACAACAAATTTGGTGAGGTAGATCGAGCGATGGCATATTCAGGTGTTGTTAGGAGTAACACAAATCCTTTGGCTTCTTGTTCTTCGTATAATAACCAAAGCATCGTGAGGAAACAACAAGGAAGTAGTATTGAAGTAGGGTTTGGTATAAGGAAGAGAACAAGCATCAAGTGTGGTATCGAGCGTAGCAGTGATGGGAAGAAAGGAGTAGTATCGAATTCCAATTATGTGGTACCTCTTGACGACACTCTTTCATTCACAAACTCATCATCCTGTATAACTCGTCCTTTAGGTGAGATTCTTAGAGATTTGAACAAAAGGATTCCAGATACTATCGTCAAACCTCATAATACAACTACTATTTCTCCTCCTCCTTCTTCCGATCCTTCTTCCTTCATCCCCTGGTAATATTATCATACTCATCATCTCATTATTATTTACTTATCATTATTATTATCATCATATAATTCCCTTGCTGTTAGGTATCATGCCAACAGGATGTTGAGCTTCTACGCACCAGGATGGTGTGGAGAGATACGCGATGTCATTTTCTCTGATAATTCTACTGTTACTGTTGTTTACCGTCTTACTCTACGCGGATCTGATGGAGAGGTACCATTACCCTCTTTTTTACATACACTTGCATTGCTTCAACTTATTATTGCAGGAGGATATGTGATCTTCTTAATCAACCATCATTCTGATTTCAAGCTCCTCTTTATATGCTTCTTATTTTATCAGCTTTTATATATGCCACTAATCTTATCTCTATATTTTGTTTCCATGGAGGATTTTGGATGACTATTAAGTTTATAGTTTGGTAGATATTTGTTATTTTTTAAAAATAGCAACATAACTGTTCTTATAACATTTTAGTCACACTTGAGATAAGTTATACTTGAGGTGTTAGCTAGCTCAGTGGTAAGAGCTTAACCTTGTAACATCAAGGTATCGCGTTCAAATCCTCTCGGGAACAGTTGTAACTTGACCATTAGTGCCACTTTGATTTATAAAATTTTCCTCTTAAATATAAATTCAAGGCAAAGTCTAGGGTGCACAACTACAATAATCTTGCATCATGCACAAGTTTATTTTCTACAATTGGATCAATTAGTCTCATCATATCTCATTTGATCCAATGGTGGAAACAAACTTGTGTATGGTGCAAGATTTATCTCACTTGTGCACAATAGAATTAATTAGCCATGAACTCAGACTCAGATTTTTAAGTCTAATAGGGCAGTACTTTATATACTATTTCAAGCCCAAAAATCTTAGAAATTATCAGCTATATTTGATTCTAAACTCAATATTTATTCTATATATCAACTCTTTTTAAACATAGTATGTGAGAGCCAGTGTGAAGGCACTGGTATTCTACTTGTTAAAATTATGAAATGAACTATATTGATCAGCTTCCTAATTCTAAATGTCCGAAATGACTTCGATTTTCTTTGTTGATGACAGGCCTATCGTGAGTCAACCGGAACAGTATCAACTACCGATGCCTCTATTGGTGATCCAGTCTCAGCAGCAGAGGAAAATGCTTTCTGTAAAGCCTGTGCCCGGTTTGGTCTTGGCTTGTATTTGTATCATGAAGATCAATTGACCAACATTTAAGCATCCATATTTGGTCTGGTTTACTGTGATTTTTACTGGTTTCTTCTAATTGGTATAAATAGAAGTGAGCAAAAGGTGGCGGTTAGATACTTGTTTTGTATGAAACGAAATGCTTATTTGAAAGCATGTTTCGCTTTTGGCTTTATGTTTTCAAAGTTAGGGTGGCATGAACCTTAAATTGATGTGGAAATGAACAATTTCATTGTGCTTTTACTACTGTAAAGGGAATATCCTTTTTACTATTAGACAACTACAAGGTGCTGTCCATATGTTTTGAATCCATGCAGGATTTGAAAAACAGGGGTGATATCTGGAAAATAGGGGTGATATCTGATTATGGAAAATTCAGAATTGTGGGTAAATAGCATAATTAAAAGTTTATGTATTACTATTAGTTGTTTCTATAATTGAAGAAAAATGTGGTTAAAACAAGGAGAAAACAACTTATAAACACGGTATGTCATACCATCCGTAGAGCCGGAGAAATTTTTCAGAGGCATTTGATGTCTTTATGACAAAAAAACTCAATTCCTAACTTTACAGCCGTTACAACTGCTAAACTGTCCAACCATTTATCTCTCAAATCATTTACTAATTCTATTCATCACATGACTCCATTCAAAGATAATTTTAAAAGTAAATATATATTTTTTTACTTAAAACTTCTTTCATTTATGTTTTTTTACATATATACCATCATTTTAAAAAGAGAAGCACATGTTAAACCTATTTGATAAAAAATATTACCTTTTTTTCACTTTAAAAAACCTCGTGGAAATCTCATACAGTATTTGCATGTGCCATCGGTTATATGTTCTATAAATTCTTTCATACAACTCAATTGTTTATGGCAATAGATATATCATAACCAGTTGCTCATAAATTAATTCAAACAGCCATATTCTCAAATGAAAGAATTGGAGAGTAGACTTCTAAAAAAAAACAAGAATTGGAGGAAAGGTACTTGATAATTATTTCCATATACATCGTTTTAGCCTATTCATCATGTTGATTTAAATCTATTTAAATAATACTTCAGCTTCATATTTATAAACACGGACAGGACTCAGAAAGGAATGTAAATATTGTACTTTCAAAATTTATGACTAGGGGCAAAAAAAAAAAAACCCTAATAATTCATTCAAGTGTAAAGACAACCAAATTTTAATAATACATATGTAAACGCTAAAGCAGTGATTCACCAAGAGGGTAATTGAAACCCCCAGTTCTCAACTAGCCAAGAAACGAGAGAAAAGTACACTTCATGAAAAATAACCAAGATTTTGATAAAAAAAACCCAACATTGAAGTGGAGTGCACAATGCTCGTCACACTAATCCTGAAAAAATAATATGTAGTGAAACATCAGATACATTGGTACTAATGGGGATAAGATGAGAATGCAAACAGGCAGAGCATATATAAACATAAACATTTCACCCACAACTGCATGATCAGAGTCTGTTGCATTTGATTCTCTAACAGTTAGATAATCTATAATGGATCTCATTCAACTGCGATGCCTGTTTTTCTTTTCCTCGAGGCCAAGGATGGGAATCGGTAGGATCTAGGATACTATAATATTTGTTCCCACACCCACATTTTTAACAAAAATACTTATATCTGGAACCATATCAGAGATAGGAACTTTAATATGCATTTGAGTTTTCAGAGATCCACAAGAAAAGCTTGAAACACAAGGAAAGTTGGAAATATACCTGTTCCATTTGAGTACCATCAGTATTTTTGGGCTCTTGTGTATCATTGGATTCACCATGAACCACATCTTCATGTTTTTCATCAACATTATCCAACATTATATCATCAGTCAAGCTTTTAAGATCTGCAGGAAGTTGGCCAGACTTCAGTGCCTGCAAAGTGCAAACATGAAATCCAATTAGATGACGTATCATAAGTCTTTTTTAAAACATATGAAGAAATTTTATTTAGAAGATACAATAAAATAGCCAAGAGAATGTCATAACAAGGCTCACAAGACACACTAGTAGCAAGAATCTCAAAACTGTTTCCCCTGTTTCACCCATACAATCATATCAATGTATGACAAACCAAATTCCATCACGGGGATATGGAAAACAATCCGGTTTACATAATCTAAGCAAGCGTATGCTGAAAGAAAAACTGAGGTTGTATTTTTGAGCTCCAAGGACACACAAGACATTTCATAGAGAGCCTCCCATCAGTCTAGCAAGAAGTATTAGTAAAAATGAAATGTAAAGTAATTTCAATATTATGTTACTCATGAGTATGACAAGAACAAAACTTAAGATACACAAGAAATGGTTATCCAAATTAGAAAAGCAAGCACCTTTTCAAGCCTAGCAACCTCTTCAAGAGTCTGTGAATTAACAATGGCAGCCTGCACACAACAGAAATATGTAAGACCACAGTTAACCCACAAATAACTGTTTGATGTACCAGCATCTAAGAGATGGCAACTATAGTTCAAAAAGATGGCCATTTGCTATAATTCAGAATAAGGTAATTCCTTAGCTAATGATAATATCAAACCAGCACATACGATAATTTAAAAGAGAACTGTTCAACACATATTATGTATGGCTGACTCAGCCTTCATAGACTACAATGGGAATGTTCCAGTAGGTTCTACTGCTGTTAGTTATAGCTTTCATATAAGTAAGATTGGTACTTAACTAACTAAAGAAAGTTACAGCTGTCCCAATTGTTAGAGTCTCTAATAGGCTCGTCACAGTTGTAACCAATGACTTTCTCAGATCAATACAACTACAATTTCAGATTCTCAAATTCTCTGCTCTCTCTATCTTACTCTCACTCACTTTTCTCTCAAATATAAAAATATTTCACTGTTAACCAGTAAAGATTTTATCAGATGGGCTGATGAAACAGAAAGCATACGCATCTTACAGCATAAATCTAACTTTATAGGATGATACGTTATACTTTCAAAATAAGTCAATCTCAAATGCAGATAATAATTAAGCTCTTGTGATGTATTTTGTAGTTAAGACCTCATTAATTTCATTACCAGAAACAACAATTTAAAGTAGCAAGAATTAAAAATAGAAGAATAGGTACTTCAAGGATCAGGCCAAGCATTTTGTTTGGACACTGGTATTTGACAAGTTTTTTATGCAAGAAAATAAAAAATTCCCCGTATCCCCATATATGTGCTGTATTGGTGTATTGTACCCATGTTGTACTATATATTTGGGCTCATAGATTATTTGTTATCACAAAGTGTCCCTATAATTTCAAGCAACTTTTAATGGTTTGCCGTGAAATTATGAGTTAAAGGCTTAAAGCAAGTAGGTAATCTTCTCATCTAATACAATTTTTAATCTACGCACACAAATGCAAGAAAGGGGAAAATGCACTAATTATAGATCTGCATGCTAAATTGAACATGATGTGCATGGCACATGGTCAACCCATTTAGTGATAAGCATTTTACAAGTTCACTTGTCACTATACCTTAATAGCAATAATTTGCTCTGGAGTAGGAGCAGTCACTTTGGGTGTCTGTTGTTCGTCCGTAGATTCTGAAACTTCTGGAGTTTCAACAGGTGAAACCGCTTTCACTGGTGCCCTTTGAACTTCTTCTATAACTTCCTTTGATTCAAACAAATTTTTGGCTTCTAAACGTTCCTATTAAATTTATAAAAACTATCAAATGAAGGAAATACCGATGAAGAGGATGTGTAGTTGGTAATAAGATAAAAATCCAATAATATACAATCATTTTCCTTTTTTTTAACATTGCAATCTCTAATAATGTGATGAAACAAACTCTTCATGCATCCACAAATATCATTTTAAGAAAAAAAATTATTTGCACCCAAGATCTGGTTTGCATTTCAAACCATTCAGTCTATCAAAGCTAGTGTAAAACAAGGACTAAAAATTAGTCCATATTCTACAGTTATATTATTATATGTAGTAAAATTTGCACAACTTGGTCTTGGTATTAACTATTAAATGCCAGTGGTATGTTTAAAAATGCCGATTTATTCATTCAAATCAGACATTTTCAAAACATCTTATATTTCAAACAACAAACCCTAAAAAAAATAAAAATATTGATAGTGAGAAAGAAAACCTTACCTTATTTTTGACTTTCTTGAAGTCCAAAACTCGGAGGGACTTGAGCTTGTGAATAACATAAAGCCTATAATTCACTTTTTTTGTAATATTGTTGTCAAGAAGACTAAGGAACTGCAGCTTTGGAAGGGACGCCAAAGGATCAATTTCTACTAAGTTTACAATCCTGTTATTAGTGAGAACTAGTGTGTGTAATTTCGGTAGGAACTCTGCAATAATACAAATTGCATCATAGTAAGGTATAGATAGTTACATAGCTTGTTACTTACTACAACAACAAGCTAAAGTTAAAGCCTTAAAGGTTGAGATTATACCTCCAATATTAGGATTAATTCTAGTAATCCTGTTGTTATTAATGAGTAGTGTACCCAAACGATTAAGATATGGTAAATTTTCCAATTTGACAATTTCATTGTCGGACAAATCTATGGTGTCAAATTGGTCCTGCGAGAAATCCATTACAAATGAACTCAAAATGCAAGTAGACTCATCAACACAAGATGAACCCTATGAAAATAAATTGAATAATAAAAATAAATAATTTGAAAAGAAAAGAAAAGAAGGGTCACCTCGGTTGCACCTATGTTTTCGATAACAGAAATTTTGTTGCCTGCGAAGAATAGGAGAAGATTGTTGGCGTTAAAAGTAAAAAGGAGAGATAGAGAGAGTGAAAAGGAATAGTACCTCGAAGATCTAATTCACGCTCTTTGATGGCATTGAAGAAATGAGGGCTTTTCCAGATAAGGTCAGCAGTGAGTCTCACCATCTTGATTAACGAGAAGAATACAGAGAGAACTGAGTGTTATTGCTTCAGGGGAGTGAGGGAAAAATAAAACCCTAGTGTCTCAACAAGCCTTTCTCAGTATGAACAATAAGAGGTTTTACCATTTTCTCATGTTCTAAACAAATTATAAAACAAAGTCCAATATTAATATTATTAAAATTGTTTAATTGCAGTTTGGTCCCTTTATTTTTATCAATTTATAAAATTGATCCTCTATTTTAAAAGTACATAATTTTGGTCTCTCTTTTATTTTTGAATTAAAAAATGACAATTTGACATATTTTAAATAAGGTGAGACACAATTTTATGATATAGAAATATCTCAATGGATTAATTAATCATATGTCATTAATTAAATTGCAAATATGAAAATTTTCTAAAATTGAAAGTTAAGTTTTAGTTGTTTTATTCTTATTTTATGAATGTTAGTCATTTTACATCATCATATCATATGATATGTTATTTAAAGCATATCATATCGTCATTTTTTAGTTAAAAAATTAGATGGATGAAACAAAATTGTCGACTTTTAAAATAAATAGATAAAGAATCAGTAAAAATAAGAAGACTAAAATTGCAATTAAACCTATTAAAATTGTAATGGTTATTTTATTTTGCGTTAAATATGTTATTGGTCCATCTAAATATATCAATTTTCAATTTTAGTACTTCTAAATAATTTCTTCAAACTTTAGTCCTTCTAGATTTTCACTTACTAATTTTATTCCTTATTTTTTTACAAAAATTCACGTCGCATATTCTAAATAATTTTTTTAATGAAATGTCATTGAAAAAACTTTAAAATATCATTAATTTAATAATTTAACTATTTAATCTTGAATCTTTAATTTAAAGTTATAAATAAATTAATAAAAATTAAAAATTAAATATTAAAATTATTAAATTAATGATATTTTAAGAGACGGAAACTTTTATAAACATTAAATTTATGAAAATCGAAGAAAATGTTTTTAGGAATAATTTAATATTTTTTCATTTACATTTATGATAACAGTAATTAAATACACAAATGTCTAATAAGAGTAATTTAATAAAACACACTCTATTTTAGTTAAAAGATTAGATTAAATAAGTCGATTAACGTGGGATGAAGGGATTACTTGACTATGAAAGTACAGGCTTAAAGAGCAGTCGGCAAAAATAACGTTGTAATTAAAGTAACATTTTGTTAGCAAGAGCTAAGAAGTAAAGTATGATTTGGTGACAAGATTTTTAATCTTAACCGGTGGAGGCGTTGAGTTAGTTTATTTATTTAAGAATTATGATATGATATGATATGATGTTTAAGCATTTTGGTGTCTAAATATTTATTTAGCAATTGGCTTCTCTTTCGTCTCGTGCTTTTCAACTCAGATTCAATTCAATGGGTGAACTCGGAGAAATCGACGGTAACGTTCTCGTAGCAAAATCACTAGCTCAATTCGGAGTTCAACATATGTTCGGTGTCGTTGGAATCCCCGTTACTTCACTCGCCACACGCGCCGTCTCTCTCGGAATCCGTTTCATAGCTTTCCACAACGAACAATCCGCTGGTTATGCCGCCTCCGCTTACGGCTACCTAACCTTCCGTCCCGGCGTCTTCCTCACCGTCTCCGGTCCCGGATGCGTCCACGGTCTCGCCGGTCTCTCCAACGCCGCCGCTAACACTTGGCCTACCGTCATGATCTCCGGCTCTTGTAATCAAAGCGATTCCGGCCGCGGCGATTTCCAAGAACTTGATCAGATCGAAGCCGTTAAGCCTTTCACCAAATTCTCAATCAAAGCCACTCACATCTCTCAAATCCCTAATTGCGTCGCACAAGTTCTCCATCACGCCGTTTCCGGTCGTCCCGGTGGTTGCTACTTGGATCTTCCCTCCGACGTTTTGCATCAAAAGGTTTCACAATCCGAAGCTGAATCTCTCTTGATCGAAGCAGAGAAGAATTGCACGAAAATTCACACTGAGAATGGCACTGTTGAAGCTTCGAAGATCGAAGAAGCTGTTTCACTTCTTCGACGCGCGGAGAGGCCATTGATTGTGTTTGGAAAAGGTGCGGCTTATGCAAGAGCAGAAGATCAATTGAGAAAACTTGTTGAAACAACCGGAATTCCGTTTCTTCCAACTCCGATGGGGAAAGGTTTGTTGCCGGATACTCACCGGCTCGCCGCCTCCGCCGCCAGGTCTCTTGCTATCGGAAAATGTGACGTCGCGGTTGTAATTGGGGCGAGGTTGAATTGGCTTCTTCATTTTGGAGAACCACCAAAGTGGTCGAAGGATGTGAAGTTTGTATTGGTGGATGTGAGTGAAGAAGAAATTGAGCTAAGAAAGCCGTTTTTGGGTTTAGTTGGAGATGCTAAACGAGTTTTGGAGATTCTAAATAAAGAGATTAAGGATGATCCTTTTTGTTTGGGGAGCAATCATCCATGGGTGGAAGCTATTTGTAATAAAGCAAAGGAGAATACTTTGAAGATGGAGGGTCAGTTAGTGAAGGACGTTGTGCCGTTTAATTTTATGACACCGATGAGGATTATAAGAGATGCTATTCTGGAATTGGGTGGAAGTCCTGCTCCCGTGGTTGTTTCAGAAGGTGCTAATACTATGGATGTTGGTCGTTCTGTGTTGGTTCAGAAGGAGCCGAGGACTAGGTTGGATGCTGGCACTTGGGGGACCATGGGAGTTGGTCTAGGTTATTGCATTGCTGCTTCTGTCGCTTATCCTGATCGCCTTGTCGTGGCTGTTGAAGGGGATTCTGGATTTGGATTTAGTGCCATGGAAGTTGAGGTATATATTTTCTTTTCTAATGTATCGTACAGATTACATTACTATTGTTTTAAAATTGTGTTTGTGTGGTGATCTCTGTTTGATATTCTGTTGTGTTTCTCCAATAGTACGTGACTGAACAGTGATGAATCTTAGTGCCCAACTTCTTAACAAGTTTGTTATTATGGAATTTAGCCTTGTTATTTTAGGTCGTTACTTTTTCCACGAGGGCCGAGACTTTACAAGTTTTATGTAATGACACTCACAAATGGTA
This sequence comes from Cicer yamashitae, assembly GCA_037974755.1. Lineage (NCBI taxonomy): Eukaryota > Viridiplantae > Streptophyta > Magnoliopsida > Fabales > Fabaceae > Cicer > Cicer yamashitae. The sequence continues at coordinate 164,849 of JBBPBQ010000004.1, forward strand.
GAAGGTAGATCACTGTGTTATTGAGAAAAGCATCAAATAATTCAACTCTCAGTGTATGTGATAGGAGGACTAGTGATCAATTACAATTGCAGTGAATAGTGTTACGAAAAAGAGTATAGGATAGAATGAGCTGAGCTTTACGGAGGGAAAGAAGAAAATAATCAGCGGGATAGATTCACCATCAATCATTTCTTGCGTTCTACTTCCTTTCTTATACTCCCTTTAGCTTTCAATATCCGTCAACTGAATGTTAGTTATCCTTGCCCTCGCACATCTCCTCGCACCTTGGATTTCCAGAGCCTCTGTAACTGAATTTGGCTCATCCTGATTGCCATGCTGTACTGACTCACCCTCCCGCCAGCACTTCCTAATGGAAGGCTTCATTACATTATATATCTCCTTTTCTAGCCTGAAAATGAGAATATATGTTTCTTAAAACTAAAATGTTGTTATGCTTGTATATTTTAGCCATGATCCAAATAGATTTTTTGTTTAAAAAACTTGGTGAATTTCAATTTTGTAAAAAACATTCATATTTGAGTTTGTATAATTTTTGGTTCTTCCTACATGTAATATGATCATATATGGCTGCATATGTTTTACTCTTGCAATTCATTTTCTGAATACATGCATGCAATGTTATGCTCTATCTTTATCTTTATTTTTATTTTTATCCAGACATTGGTTCGGTACCAACTACCTGTGGTGGTGATTGTTTTCAACAATGGCGGTGTATACGGTGGTGACCGCAGAAGCCCAGAAGAGATAAATGGGCCTCACAAAGAGGATCCCGCCCCAACATCCTTTGTCCCAAATGCAGGGTACCACACTATGATGGAAGCTTTTGGCGGAAAGGGTTATCTTGTTGGGACACCTGATGAACTCAAGTCAGCTCTCTCGGAATCTTTCTCTGCTAGGAAACCAGCCGTCGTAAATGTTGTCATTGATCCCTATGCCGGTGCTGAGAGTGGGAGGTTGCAACACAAGAATTGATTTCCCTTTCTCTTGCCACATGTATTTTCTGTAGACTGTAGCATCCTTTCACTTTCACTTCCATTTCATTTACTGTGGTTCAGTTTTTAGCTTTTGTTTTCTGTAATACACAAAAATTAGAGAAAAAAAATGTATATCCACCCTTTTAATTATTAAATAACAAAGCATGTGAAGTAACCTTTCTTTTAGATTATCAATTTAGGCCTGGGCTTGTTTGGGTTTCAGACTTGGGCTTCAGAGACTGTTTCTCTTGAACCCAGTTTCTACACGTCCTATATCAGGCCCATGAACAAGTTTATGCTTGTATTTATCTAGATAGAGGTCACGCTCGCTTTTCAGGATGAAGAGTTGATAGCTGGAAGGAGAAACCCGAGAGTTCCTTTGTTTAAGCTTTACACTATTTGAGGTTCTCTTGTACGTACGTTTAAGTTTATGGAATGATTTAATATGGTTTATACATGAATAATCCAAACCAAACAGTTTGGTTCAGTTTTAACTATGATTTTGTGGCATCGGCCGTATGAAAAACTCCTAAAAAAGCAATATTCTATTTTTTTACGAAGGCAATAATAGTCTCTTTTATCTACCTAAAAGTAGGCACATCCAATGAGAATAAATTATCTCTGCAACACTAAAGTTAAGGTGGATTAAAAACTACACAGCTTCTAAACATCTCAGTACGAGAGTTTTAGACTTGAGGTGGTGGTTGTGTCACTCAATTCGCTCGATCAACACACTTAAATATAATTCTTCCTAAATAACTTAAGCCTTTTCTTCTTCCTAAATAACCTAAGCCTTTTCCGAAGGATAGCTAATCCTTTCCCTAACAATTTAAAAAATCACACATGTTTTTGTAAGTATAATTTCAAAAGGAAAAAAATTGTGTTTTTGTTCAGAAGTATATTTCTTAAAAACAAAAGATTATGGGTTTGTTTCATTCTGTTTTACTTTTTAGTTTTTTAAAACTATTTTATAAATAAATTTTAGAGAACTGTTTTTAAAAAGAAAATTTAAAAAAAAATATATTTGACAACTCTAATTTTTTAAAACAGTTTTGACTAGAGAATTAAAAAAATTGAAAAATGAAAATTAAAATACCATTTATCTGTTTTGCTTTTTTAGTTTTAAAAAGTATAATATTAAAAATAGTTTTGCAAAATAATTTTTAAAAACAAGAAATCCAAATAAGTTTTTTAGTTTTTAAATTTTAAAATTGTTTACAAAATTTGTGAGGGGGAAAATAAACTTCACCTAACATAAGTTTGCAAGTTACCGTCTTTAAAATTGGACTGTCCGATTGAGACCGCGGTATTCCTTTCACATAAGGAAAGACAACCATATCTTTGTCTGCCAACATAGCTAGGGAAGCCAAATAAAGAATTAAACTAAAGTGTTTATCTTCATTAATCAAAGAAAGACCAAACTTATCACAATAGAGTCTGCCATTAGATTTGTTTCACGATGAATATGTCTAACAACAAAATAAGTCAAATAGTGCAAAGTGTCAGAATTACGTGAAACCAAATTAAAACTCACATGAGTTGAAGTACAACCCTTTGTAATCAATTTCACTGCTACATTTGAGTTTGATTCTATTCAGATTAACCAACTTCCTTCCAATAGCATACTCGACATCTTATAAAATAGCTTAAAACTCCACGATGATAATAGAACATGTATCAATGTGTGAGGAAAAATAATGAAAGCTTTATTGTGGTCATAGGCCACATCACCACAACCAACTTTATTATCTAGATGAGAGACAACACCGTCACACAAAATCTCGAAATAAAGATAATTGACATCACGAATACTTCCAATCCTATTGTTCATATCTAAGTTGTACCACTAACTGTGACCAAGTTTGAGAAGATGAGATCATTTCCAATCCTGAAAATGTTGTATAATTCTGCTACGAAACAAATATTCCAGTTAACAACCTCCTCACCAAATGGTTCTTGAAGATTGAACACAAAAAACAAATTCAATAGTCCAAAAAAAGAGTGAGAAATGCCCAAGCTGCATAGACATGACTACAATCTCTTTAAACATGAATCAAAATCTCGCTAGAGACACCACTCACCAAACATCTTTCCCACCTTATCAAGAATGAGTTGGAAAGTATTTTTTTGCTGAATATGGAACATAGGGACCCCAAAGGGAAACTACTTTTTGGATGAGCCCACTCAACCCACCCACAACATATGGTTATCTATCTCGCACAACATAATTAACAATCTTCTTTCATAAATTTGAGGTGCTTTAAGAATTGTACTTTATATATGTCGACTTGATAACCACACGTGGGTACATTTTCTCCAGGCATATACCTATGAGTGTGTAGTAGTTATTCTGCTTTTTTTTTTTTATAACAAAAACACATAAATTAAATCTTATTATTATAAGTAAAATTCATGATGTTTTATTCATTTAATTTAATGTCAGTATTCCTCATATATTATAATTTTAATAAAAACATTTAATATTAGTAGTCGAATGTTTTGACACTCAAATAAATAATTTGATAAATTTAAATTATATTTTATATAAAATTTAAAAAATTAATTATATTTAATTAACTTTCTTTTAACAAGCTTAAAAGTAATTATTGTTGTCTATAATATTTTCTAAATGGTTTCTATTATTACCAATTAACTTCACTTTTTTAACGCACCGTAGGTAGGGGTGGAAATAGGTTAGACTGAGTTAGGTTTTGCTAAGTCTGAGCCTGACCTGTCAACAAATTTAAAGCCTAAGTCTGACCTGTGACCTGTCATATGCTTACTTTTTAAGCCTGAGTCTGGTCTGATAGAAGTCTGATATGACTTGTTAGTCTACTTAAAAACTTATTTAATTTTAACATTTTTGAATAAGTAATCAAACATATTTTTAAATAGGTTAATGAGTTAATATGTCAATGAAATTAAGTTCTATTTTGATATTTAATATCACATTTTGAAGAATATGACTTTATATACATCCTACTTAAATTATATTTTATAATAATGCATTTAATTATGTCAAAAACTAAATGAGGTTAATATGCATAAATTACTAAAAGTTGAATATATAACAAAAAAAATTAAAATTCAATATAATAAAAAAAAAGTATTATTTATATTTATTTAAATTGGCCGGCCTAATAGACCTAAAAAACTTATTATATGACCGTTTGACCTTTTTAATTAAATAGTTTTTTTTAAAAGTCTTAATCTTATTTGTTTAAGAAAAAAGTCTAATTTAACCTAAACTTGATGTAGTCTATGTCGTAGGCTCCAGTTAGTCTGACTTATTCTCCTCCCTAAGTGCGGGCTATAAGTTAAATAAACAATAGTAGAACAAACTAAGATAAGAGCGATGATGAGAGCCACGGATTCATTGCCTGAAATCATTCACAATGGTTTTTGTCTCGAGATGCAGTATTCCCCTTTTTGACTATTCATCTTATCTTTGACTTATAACTCGTCATTTGCAAAAAAATCTCCAACTATATATTTGGTTATTTTTCAATATTTTTTCAATTTTTATTAATATATCCTATTTTTAAATTCAAATGTTCTATTTTTATTTAATTTGAAGAGATCGTAGACCGAAATGCAAAACAAATTTAAATTTTTGTACTTTGCATCAAACTCTCTCTCATTTTAATGTCAATTTTATTTGTAAATAAAATTAATAATTTTCTCCTATTTTATAATCATTGTTCTTATTTTACGGTCAATTTTATTTATTAAAATATAAATTAGCATATATATATATATATATATGATTGTTTAAACAATATAACAAGTTCAATTTTTTTTAGAATGTTCTTATTCTTTGTGTCTAATATATACTCAAATTTTATTTTTTTAGAAAAAAATGAAGATACATTTATTTATATTAAAAATAAAATAGACGTTAAGAATAAAATACACATACTATATCGTTTATCCGATAATAATCCGCTAACTATATCTATGCATTTTATTCTTAACGTTATTTTATTTATAATATAAATAAATATATCTAATAAAATTTGAGTACATCATAAACACAAAGAACATGAGCAATGTAAATTTTTTGAACGTGCTACAGAGTTTAAAAAACCATATATATATATATATATGCTAATTTATATTTTAATAAATAAAATTAACTGTAAAATTGGAGACAATTGCAAAATAGGAGGGAATGCTAATTTTATTTACAAATAAAATTGACGGCAAAGCAAGAGAAAATTGTTAATTTATTTGCAATAGGCTACAACATAGAAGAGAATGGTCAAAATATTATAACACCTTTTTTCTGGCACATCTACTCAACTGCATTATATTTGATGTATTTTGTTTGATTTAATTAATATCTTTTACTTTTTGTATTATTTTTATTATAAATTTATTAATTTAATATTTTTTCATTTGTTAAAACAAAAATAAAAAAAATAATCAATACATGGTCGCATCCCCATGATGTGACCTTCTAAAGGAGGAAAAAAGTTTTCTTTCATCCCCACCTCCTAAAAGTAAAAAAACGTAGAACATTTTCGTATATTAGTTTCAAAATAAGATATATTGGATTTTTTTTGTTTGAAAAAGGGATATAGATGAAAAATATCCCCAACGTTTAAGAAAATGTAATTCAACTCATTTTCTTTAGGAAAACTACCATTTTAGTCCATAAAAGTATAAGACGGTATCATTTTGTCTCCTGACTTAGTAAAAAAGCAAATTAGTTATCGAATAATCAAAATAGTAATTGAAAGATACAATTTACTATCAAAATAGTTTATGACCGTTATAATGCTAGAGACTACATTGACGAACATTTTGATGATTCAATAACTAATTTTAATTTTTTTATTGAGTTATGGACCAAAATAACAATGTCCTATACTTTCAATAACTAAACATGGTAAATTACCTCATTTCTTCTATTTAAGTGAGATGGTAGTTTTATATGCTAAAAAGTTGATTCTCAATCTAACTTTAATTTGACTCCATGGACCTCACCTCTAGTACTATAAATGAAATCGTTATTTAATTCTAAAGAAATCGTTATTTAATTCTAAAGAGTAAGTTTTGCATAATCATAAGATCAAATGTATAGTGTGTAGACACAATAAAAGTGTTTTTTAATAATGATAAAAATTTAATCTTATTTTTTGTTGATGTTTGAAAAAAGGGTTTCTTTGTGTGTGTGCCTAAACACTATTCATTTAATCTTGTGAACATGTTACAATAACTCAAATTCTAGATTGGCTCAATTCAAAATTGGGCATTAACCTAATGAATTTTTGGTAATTCATTTTTGTGTGTAAGTGAGGGATGATAAAGATTTTAATTTTTCTCAAAAATATTTACATATTGCAGGGAATGAGATTTATTTGATTGTGTTGAACATTTTTAATCATGAAGGAGATTGAGTGAGATAAATCATACCTTTATGTGCTTTATTTAAAAGAAGAATTCTACTAAAACAAATGAATTTACATCAATCTTTCTCTAGCTTTTAAAATCGTTGCTAAAACAATTGCAAGTCGTTCGAAAGTGGATTTAGTGCAAATCAATTTTAAGTTTTGAGATTTAAAATAGTGTAGGTAGTAATCAAATCAAAAGACGATTTTACATAATTACTATTAATATTTTATATTTTGATAATTTAAGGGGAAAAAGAAAACACACTAGATCATTTGGAATAATTGTTGACAACCTAAAAGCAAAGGCTCAGTTGGTTTTGGAACGTTCGAAGTCTTTAATTTGACTTTTCTTATCAAACAAGGGTGACACATATTATTCATCCGAATTCTTTATTGAGTAAATGCTTGAAAGCTTGCTCTTTCCCACAATAAGATATCCTTAAAGCTCAACAAAATTACTTATCAAACTACACATTAAAAAATATCTGCGAAATTTAAAAGAATTAAAGTTCAAGAACGAAGTTAATAAAAAATAATATTTTATTAAGAAATTGAATCCATTTGCAAAATCTAAAAGAATCAAAATTCAATAACAAAGTTAATAAAAATAATATTTTATTAAGAAATTGAATCCATCTGTTTCTAATTAATCCAATGTGAGTTAAGATTAGACATTTAATTTGACTACTTGGTTATGATCAAGTACATTGAAATGCAATATCTTATCTTTTAGTAAAAGTGTATTAATTATTGATTGAATTTAAATACACTATATTTTTAATATAATAAATTTATAACTATAATATATTTATTTTTCATTTTAAAATTAAACTCACATTCCTTCTTCACTCTTAAATTTTTTTTTTGAGAGAGACATTTTTATTTACTATTTTTTGACTCAACATATTTATTTACTTAATAATTACATGACTTGTGAAATTAAGAGTTTAATTGTTATGTTTTGTTAATGTAATTCTTCTACATTATCGGTATATCACAACTATTCATGAACATGAATTTAGAAATAGTTATAGTAAAAGTTAATTATCTTTAATGATTTAACTGTTGTGACTGACTTAAAAGTTTTTACTGTATATATAAATGAAATCTGTGAAACTAATTTTCTTTTGACCAAATTTATTGAGTGGGGTTAATGATCTAATCTTTTTCACTAATAGACGTATTTATTTAGTCCCTCCTACCTCAACTATATTAAAAAAAGTACGTGTAGATTATATAAAAAAATAATACACGTGGTAGTATTTACAAACCTCAAATATATGTCAAAAAAATATTTTTAATGATTTGATCTAATGGTAAAAAGATATGATAGATTGTGAGTTTGATTTCCGCTAATATTATTGAAAGAAGACATATGTAAATCTATTTCTAAGTGTTCAATAAATCTAGAGTCTTCTCTATCTTAGAGTGAATCAACATCCCCTTATTCAAAATTTCTTATATATATATATATATATAGGCTAAATATCAGCTGTGGTCCCTTAACTTAATTTAAATTAACGATTTAGTCCTTTATGTTTTTAAATAATTTCAGCGTTACCCTTTAAGTGAGGTTCCGTTAAGAAAAAGTTTAAAAAATCTCTCATCTGTTTTCAGAAAAAGTTACCCTTTATGTTTTGGAAATATTTCAGAAAAATGTTCAAAGTTTGTTCTAAGTTTGGTAGTAGGATTGATTCGTTAAAACTGAAGCTATGAGGTATTTATACTCTATAGACATCACTTCAGATCAGTGACAATCGTTCCTAGAGGTTTTATGAACATATGCAATGATCCAAATGAAGAATTTTATAACTTTTTCTTAACGGAACCCCACTTAAAGGGTAACGCTGAAATTATTTAAAAACATAAAGGACCAAATCGGGAAAAAAAGAAGATAAAGGACTAAATCGTTAACCGAAATTAAGTTAAGGGACAACGGGTGGTATTTAGCCATATATATATATATATATATACACACACGCGCACCAAAAAGTTAACTCACCTGACCTATCCATATTTAGTGATATTGTTTAAAAAATATTTTTGTATTAATTCTTTGATGTTGTGGAGATAAACATAATAATTGGGAGTAAATTATTAATTGCATTAAGTTTTTACATGAAAATAAGAAAAATATAAGAAAATGTTAGTAATTACTAATTAGTTAAATTTAAAGGTGGATAGGATCCGGTCTCTCCCATGAACACGTACTATTAGTAAATAATGAGTTGAGTCTTATCTGACAAAAAAAAAACGGACAAAAGATAAAGATAAGACAGAAACAAAGTAGAAAAAGGATCGGGTCACGTTCCAAATTACTTTAAAGATAAGTTATTATTTTATTTATTTTTTAACCTGATTATTTTATATTATTATTTTATGTTATTACAGATTCACTATCTCTAAAAAAAAATTACTAATAAGATCACTAACTTAATAATTTAGAATTTTTAAAATAATGTTATGAGTTAATACTTTTGAATTGATTGACAAATGGTAATAATAGGTAACTTGTTATGAGTTACTTTATGTTTAATTTATTTTTTTAAATGTTTAAGATTACTTACGATTCTTTTTAAGACCAAGTTTGACGTCTATATTTTGTCTCATTCTTATTAAACCCACAACTCATCGAGTTTAGTCGGATTAAGAGACATATTAAAGTCTAAAGATTGATTCAATCAAATGTTAAAATCGAATAAGAGACACTGCAAACCCAACATTTGTACACCTAAGTCCTCTTGTTTAAAAATCCCTCAACGATCACCAATAGAGTTACCTTATTTACAGGCAAACGCTAAAAATTACAAAGGCAACGCAAACTAAACACGCTATTTTGAACTGAATATTACCTTTTTTTTCATTATTTATTTTTTATTTGATCACTTTATCTATATTTGGTTAGTTTGTTGGTCATCGTCAAATTTTGTGAGTAGGTGAGTTGAACTAAATAACATAAATTTTATTTATATACTCTCTCAATCTTAAACTATATAAAAAAATTCCATTCATATTTATTAAATAAAAATAATCGACATTATTAAATATTATAAAATTTATCAAAACAAATAATTATATTTCTTAAATTATCTTTTTTTTATGAGGTATAGAAAATCCACTTTTTTTAAAAAGACAAACTCAACAATTACTATAAAAATATTTTTGGAACAATCAAAGTTGATCGTTTTACTTTTAATTTGAGAAAGTGAATTAAAAACAAAAGTGAATTTTGTTTGTTTCTAATTTGGAAAGGAGGGAATAGAGTAATATATAACTATAGTAGTAACATTAGGATACACGCGGTGGAACGTTTGTGTCATTTGTCGGACCCACTTATCTCAGACAAAATAAAGACATTCATTTAATTCACCACACTTTTTATCTGCGTTATGCTTTTTTTATTGCGATTTCGATCTCATGCAATCTTATGAGTCACCTCGTGAATCAAACAAAGCAATAACATATATTAAATATTATATATATTTTAAAATGATATAGACTAATAAGTCCTCCAAAAGCATTAGTAAATAATTTAAATATAAAAATTTATTATTAAAAGTGTATGAAAATTTATGTAATATAACTTTTTTTAATTTCTTTAACAAACACCCTATTAGACCAGTTATTTGAAACACAAGTCATTATCTTTTACTATGACACTAAATGCGATTAGTTTAATAATCACTTTATCTCATAATAATTGTTATATTTTAAAAGATATTTTAGAATAAATAATAATTTTCAATTTTTAATATAATATTAATAAATATATTTTTTTAATAAAAAATTACTAAAAACAACTTGTTATTTTAAACTTTTTTAAAATTATTTTTAAATTAAGTATTTTTTTTCTTTGAAAAATGGTAAGGAAACAATGAACACTCTTAAATTGATATTTTTTATTTTAAAAAAATATTAATTTTTAAAAATAAATTGTATTAATTTCGATATTAAATAATTATGAAATAATTAATAAATTTTTTTGATTTGTAATAAAAAAATGAAAAAATAGTACATAATTGTGAAATTTTAGATTAATTATAGAATATGATATGAAAGTTAACAACATTAGTATTTATTGGTAGTTAATTTTAATTAATAAAATAGTGTATGTGGAACCGTGTGTCTCGAGTAATTTCTCTTTGTTTATTTGTAGTTTGTAGTGCCGCAGCTTGTTTTGACCATCAACAACTAACCACATTCTTTTTTGTAGGGAAAAGAAGAAGAAAGAAACAACCCTTTCTTACTACAATCTACTACTACTACTACTACTTTCTCTCTCTATAAATATATGTAACATCACATTTATTATTGAATGAACAATGGAAAGGTCTAGAGAAATGGGTAATGAGGTGACAACACCACTGCTAGTGTTAAGGAAGAATAGTGAAGAAGAGAGTGATGAGAAGGTTAATACATTTATGGAAGAATTGAATAAGGTGAGTTGGATGGCTGCTCCAATGGTGGCTGTCACTGTCTCTCAATACCTTCTTCAAGTTGTTTCACTTATGATGGTTGGACATCTTGGTATTCTCGTTTCATTCTCTGGTGTTGCCATTGCCATGTCTTTTGCTGAAGTTACTGGCTTCAGTGTCCTTGTATGTTCTTCCTTCTAATCTCTCTTTTTTTTTGTTTATTATAATGGACCATCATTTAATTTACTTTATAGTTAACCAGCTCATAAGACACTACAGTACTATTCAGATCAAAAAGGAAAAACTATTTTATTTTTATTTTTTTAATTTTTAATTTGTTTCACCCTTATTTTTTCTTTGATATGATGATGTCTAGCAGTGAGACAGATCTTCACACAATTAGGGTGCGTTTGATCTGTAAAACAGTAAGTATTGGACATAACACTACAAGACAGTACATAACTGTACATAGACAACTTTTGTCTCTAACACTAGGGTTTGGATATCCTTCATTTGAAAAATCCTATATTTTCTGTTGTAGTTGTGTATCTCAAGGATCTAACGGCTCACATTTTAACCACTTGAAATATTATTTGAGTCGTTCAATTTTTGATTGGACGGTCTAAGATAAACAACTCTAGAAAATTTTAGATTCTCAAATACAAGGAATCCAGAAAATTTGTGAATAACTTTGTCTTTTGATTGAACAAAAGAGTATGAAGAATTACAAAAGAAAGATTATATATAGGATGACTAACTCTCAATATCAATAGGGAACTTTAACAGAAATAAAACTAATCTAATGAATGATAAGGTAAGGAGAAAGTATTATGTATCTAATAGTTACAACTCTAGTAGTAGTTAGTTACATAAATAAGAGAATAATGCACATCATTCATATCTTGGAATAAAATCAATATATGTTGCCTTATGAATATACTCTTTGGCGACATGTTGTGTCTAAATTGATGTTTGATACGTCGTAATGTAGATGTTGATTATCATGTGTTTGGTTGCAGTTAGGAATGGCAGGTGCAATGGAAACATTATGTGGGCAAACATATGGTGCAGAAGAATTTGGAAAACTAGGAAAGTACACATGCTGTGCAATTTTAACTCTAATTGCGGTTTGTTTCCCTATATCTCTTGTATGGACATTAACAGACAAAATACTAATAATGTTCAGTCAAGATACTGCAATGTCTCATGTAGCTCGTGAGTATTGCATATACCTCATTCCAGGTTTATTTGGCTATGCAATTCTTCAAGCATTGATTCGTTACTTACAGACTCAGAGTATGATATTTCCAATGGTTTTTAGCTCAATTACTTCTCTGCTTTTGCACATTCCTATTTGTTGGATTCTTGTATTTAAGTTTGGATTAGGACACATTGGAGCTGCATTAGCTATTGGAATTTCATATTGGTTGAATGTGGTCTTTCTTTGGATTTATATTAACTACTCACCAGCTTGTCAAATAACAAAGATTGTTTTTTCTACAAATGCTTTACTTAACCTCCCTGAGTTCCTCAAATATGCTATTCCTTCTGGATTCATGTTTTGGTAATTACATAACATATCTCTTCAAACATTTTTGGTGCTTTCTTTCATTTTTTTCCTTCTAATGACTAAATTTTCATATTAATCTGTAGTTTTGAATGGTGGTCCTTTGAACTGCTTACATTACTTGCTGGGCTTTTACCAAATCCACAACTCGAAACCTCAGTTCTTTCTGTCTGGTGAGTCATATCAGTTCATTGTTCAAAAGATGAATTATCCATTTAATCTATGAAATTATTAATGTGCTTCATAATTTTCAACAGTTATGTCAATTCACATAATGAAACTGAAAATTTTCAATCATAATAGTCCTTTTTGTCTGATACTATAAACTATGTTGGTGTCAAGTGTGAGTTAGAAGTCCTACATTGACTTGGAAAGTGAATCTTAAGCAATATATAAAGTGAGAGATTCACGCACGATTTAAGGATGTGATCTTCTAACATAATCTCAAAATTTGCAGCCTGAACACAACCACATTGCACTACTTCATTCCATATGCTGTTGGAGCTTCTGCAAGGTTTGATTTGATCTAAATGTGTCATAAATAATGATATCATTTGATATTGTATGATCCTTATTTTTTTATTATTAAGCACACTTAATTAATTGATGATGTTTGTTTTATAGTACTCGAGTTTCAAATGAATTAGGAGCAGGGAATCCAAAGACAGCTAAGGGAGCTGTTCGAGTTGTTGTGATTATTGGCATTGCAGAAGCAATTATTGTCAGCACTTTCTTCCTTTGTTTCCGAAATATTTTAGGTTATGCTTATAGCAATGATCAACAAGTTGTCGATTACATCGCCGACATGGTTCCCCTTCTTTGTGTTTCTGTTAGCGCCGATAGTCTAATCGGAGCACTTTCCGGTCAGTTTATATGAATACTTCCTTAATTCTCGGTGTTTATGTTATTCCATCTGAGAAAGTTGTAAAATGATTATTAATATCTGTTTGTTGCAGGGATTGCTAGAGGAGGTGGATTTCAGCAAATAGGGGCATATGTGAATCTAGGAGCATACTATCTTGTGGGAATACCTTTGGGTTTGTTATTAGGATTTCATTTTCAACTAAATGCAAAGGGACTGTGGATGGGAACTCTATCAGGATCTGTTTCACAAGTCATTATACTAGCTATTGTAACAGCATTAACTGATTGGCAGAAAGAGGTTTGTTTTATTATAGCAACAACTTTTCCCAAATTAAAAAAAAAAAAAAAAACTGATTTTGTGGCAACTTTTCATGTGATTGAATTGCAGGCAACAAAAGCAAGGGAGAGGATAGTTGAACAGACAATTAAAACGAGTAACGCATTGGTTGTATGAAAAATTAATGACAAACAATGTAGCACTCGTGTGACTATGCAGGCATTATTTTTTTCCTTTCTCTTCAGCAGAAAGAGATAGGTACATAGAGGTTTTATTATTTTATGTATCTATTTCTCCTCAAATCAAGCTATGAAAGTTTTAGAGTATCTATATTACAAGACTTTTAAAATAAAAATTACTGTCCAAATATTGTGTTAAATGTGTGTTCAAATATCATTTTCCAACAACAAATCATTCCTTGGCGGGATTCGTGCATTATAGAAGAAATAACACTAAATATAAACAAGAATGATAGTTGAAAAATTAAGACAAATTACGTTAATTTTTCAATTTTTAATTCCAGACTAGTAATCTCCAATAACCATCCATATTAATTATTCTCCAAGGTGCTTAATGAATTATAGTCCCTATTAGCTCAAATAACTCTCATTCTTTTAGACACTTTTTTTCTCCCCCAAAAGAGGTGACTAACAAGTTCGGTTCCTATTAACTAAAATAAACCTATTGGAGATACTAGTAGATAGATCTCAACTCGGAAAATAGTGAAGAGAGTATGTCTGGTTTCTTCATGGACATGTGTTTTTCATCATCATTTATTTACATACAGCTGTTTCGTGGTTGTTTAAATGTCTTTTTTGAACATGCTTCGGTGCATTTAATTGAGACGGATTTGTCTTGTGCCCACACCCCATTATATATGTGTGTAAATGTGTTCCTACCATCAAATGATTGTAATAAAATAATTCATAGAATAGATTATCTAGTAAAATTTAATATATTTATAGGGAATTTTTAAAGAGAATATTCATGTTAAAAGTTACTCATGTTTGGAATTATGCGTAAAATAATTCCATCTCTCATAATAAATAATAGATGTATTTAATATTTTGCTTTATGACTCTTCCTGAAATTATTCCCTCCTCTGCTCTTTTTTATTTTGACAATTGAAAAACTCATCATCATTTATTAATAATAATATAATATGCTGCACACAATCAATGATGATATCATAAAAATATATGAAAGCGAGGTAAAAATGTCGCTACCTTTGTTTTTTTTTATTAAAGAGAAAAAAATTATCAAGTAATCAAATCCGTATGAATATAAAGAGAAATATAAGGTGGATATTCTTCTATCCACATTTAATTAGGAGAAATAAAAGTGAATTTAGTTAAAGTGTGTGCGTACATTTGCACTCCTTTTGACACGAGTGACAACAAAATTAGGAAACAAAGCAAATGAATTGCAGTAGTCGACAATAATTCAGCCAAAATAAAATTGGTCATGGTTTGAACCTCAAAGAACTTTAATAACATTAAGTGAGTCTCCCTCCAAGTTAATGTTTCAAAAACTAAGGTCCAACGTGAATTGAAAAGAGATATGAGCCCATGGCGCCTTGGCAGTGTCCACGTTCAATAAAGCAACATATTTCCTAGTGGCAACAACAAGGACAAAACTCTCTGAATATCTGATGATAGTACCAATTCTCCATTTATTGTGAACTGATCTCGCAACATCCACGTTAATTTTGTAAACATTTTCCATGAGTGCCTAATTGACGAGTCCTCATGTGTGATGTTGTCACCTCTGATATTCGTATTCGTCATGACTTTATAGTCCTTTATAATTTTTCAAGCTTTACAAGCCGTTTCATTTGCATGGGTATACATGATAGAAATGATTAGTTCAGTAATACATAACATAAGCTAAACAATAAACGGTGGAAATGAAGAATCAAATCTTACTCTAAGGGGGAGTGTAGCCAAATCTTTTGTGCCCAAAGACATTTGCAAAACACTTGATCAATGTCTTCTTCCAAATTGCATATAGGGCAAAGACGATCAATGAGAACATCCATTTTAAGGAAGTTCTTTTTTACAGCTATCCCATTATGGAGGATCTTTCAAATCAAGCTAACATGTTTTAGAACAGTTTTAAGGTGCCACAATTTATTCCACATCGATGTGTCTACAGAACTAGAAGAAACCTTAGAGGAACTGAATCTTCCCAAGATTTTATGAAGTGGTAGGCATACAGACACTAAAAAAGTCCCGTTGATTGGACCCTCAAACCCTTTTGTCTCTTTGGTTCGAAGTAGAAAGGGGGAGAAAGGTAAAATTTACAAGTTGCGCGTTCCATATTCCAAACTCTTGGTGTATCATCTAAGCCACATAAATAAGGAATGAATTGGAGAAGTTGTGGGGTCCAAATTTTATGCAATCTTGAAGAGGCAACCAATTATCTTCCCAAACCTTGATAGAATGACCCGTTGCGATCCCCTAAAGATGGTGATAAGGACCTCAAGAGCATGAAGATGATCCATATTTTAATAAATTAGGATGAATTTTATTTATTTTAATTTGGTTTGTAATAATTCTTAGTTTGCTTTGATTTGGTATTGTAATAGTTTTAATATAGATTTTGTTTATGTTATGTGTAAGTGAAGATACACTACTTCCTTACATTTAATTTATTTTAGAAAAATATGATGTAAACCCAATATGGGTTTAGAGAATTGTGTCACTTATAACCCATTTAGGTTTAGAGATAGTCTTACTGTAAATATGCATTTGTAACTTTATTGAGATAAGTATGAAATGAATTAGAATTTCTCTAATGAGAATTATGACTGAGCTATATCACCTCTTTAAGTTCTTAGATTATAACTTGCTTGAATTTTGTCAACGACTTCCTTACTATTGTGGCGATTCCACATTGGCTTATCAATCATCCTTGATTGTGGCATCTTCTCAACCTAATCCATATTTGTGTCTTTATTTTCTCTTTTATTTTGTCACTTTATTTGAAGAAATTACTTAGTTAGATCTTTAATCTCATGCAGAAACATTCAAATCCACATTAGATGACCGCTAAGCATCCACCGTGCCACAACCTCTCAAATGTACAAAAATGATGGAGGTACGAGCTTCCAAAATTTAACTGCTTTTAACTTTGCTATACTAAGATAACAAGATTGGAGGTCGATGTCATGTCAAAATAATATAATTTTTCGTTTCTTTAAAGCTAAATATCTAGCTGCGTTTGAGAAGCCGTTGGAATGTGAAGTTTGTTGTTCAAGCTGGTCACACGTGGTGCATTTGTTTTGGTTATAATATCCCTATTTGGAACAAGAAATTCTTATTCCACGTTTCATTTGGCGTTTGCCCATACTCCCTAAAGTTAAGAACCATATTTGACGCATTTGTAAGTGGTGTTTTCTCAATCACGTCAAACTACATGACAAAGTTGTTCTTTGTGAATTGTCCTAATGGATATGAGAATAGCTTTCATATCTTTGAGTGTTTGAACAACATCGACAAAAATGTAATTTCTCTAACACATATAAGTATACTACTACTCCACCTAGGGGTTTTCATGGTATAAAAACTGAACCGCATTTGATCACATTAATGACTTGGTTTAACTATTGAAAACCACTTTCAAATCAAGTTTATAGTAGTTCTGAAGTGATTTATAAATATAAACCACTTTAATATTTTGAATTTTTTTTTAGTTAAAATCAATTTCAAATTAGTTATTCGAAAAAAGAATTTTGAAATTCTTTTGATAAAAAAGTATCGATTTTTTACGAGAAAAATAGATATAGATGTAAAAAATTTCCCGATAAAAATTTTTTGAAATTCTTTTGGCAAAATTTTTTCGAAAAAAATAGATATAAAAAGTTTTTTGATAAAAAAAAAATTCAAAAAAAAAGTTTCGATTTAAAAAAATCAAAAATTTTTTAGGAAAAAAAGGTTTTCGATTTTTTCAAGAAAAAACTGATTTAATTTTATTTTTTATTTTTTCAGATAAAAAAAAAGTTTCGATATTTCTATTTTTTTTTAGAAAAACAAATTTCAAAAATTTTATAAGAAAAAAAATCTTTAAAAAAATTAAAAAATTTTAAAATTGTTAAACTGGTTTTTGAATTAAGTTTGATTAACTGAATTGTTTTAAATATGTTGTTCAATTCATAAACCATATCAATGATTTGGTTTTTTGTAATATGCAATCCAATTTATCAATACGGTCCAATTAATTACATATTTTGCACACCGATAAGCCCTAACTCACATTGGAGTTTTATTTTCAAATATGATTTTATATGTTTTAAGACATGTCTTAAAGTCATATGCATCAAATTTTGTTAGTGTTATTTGGAGCATTTAGAAGCAAATGAACAAAAAAAAAAAAAATTGGAATAATCACCTTGACTTGCAAGATGGTGTATTTAATCGAGCAAAGGAACTACTATCAAATTATAAAAATGTAATTAAATAGAAATTGATATATGCATCAGAGACGAATCAGGCCAATTTATTCTTGCCAAAAGAGAATTGTTTACACCTATTTATGATGTTCATATAGGTGAAGCACTTGAATTACTATTAGCGTTGATTTGGTTCATTGATTCCAGCTTGGCCTTGTTGATGCCTTCGAGTCTAATAATGTGAATATCACTAAATTTGGTGATATCATATCTAATTGTTGGCGTACAATTTTTTTTATAGAAACTCTTGTTAAATTTGTTAAGAGACAAATAATTCTTGCAAAACCGTTTACATCTCTAGTTAGTTTTCAATTATTCTGAACTAGATTGTATCTATGATGCATATATACATATATTGATTGCTATGAGATATGATATTTAAAAAAAAAATGTACGATTGTTAAGAGACAAATAATTCTTGCAAAAGAGTTCACATCTTACAAGATACTACATGTTAATACATAGGTGAGGATTTGAATTTCCCACATATGGTTAAGAGACTTAAAATTGCCACATTAATGTTGGTAGATCACATAATAATATGTTTTTATTGTAGAATATTATAAATGTAAACAGCCTTTAATTATAAACGCATATATATATATATATATATATTATTTTTTGATTGTATAGTATTATAAAAACAAACAGAATTAAAAGTCCTTAATTATAAATTAACACAAAAACATACTACATCACAACAATTAATACGTAGTATATGGCAAGACCAACTTAATAATAGATACTTTTGCAACAAAATATTTTGTGAAAAAAAAAAAGAAAAACTTACTAGTAATATATTAGTAATTAGGAAGCAAGCATGGATTGGATGATCAATGACCATAATTAATAATAAGGAGGACGTGGCGGCGGAGGACCGGGATGACCAGGCTGCGGAGGTGGTGGGCCGGGATGACCATGCCGTGGCGGCGGTGGTGTATGATGGAGGTTCACAACTGGCGGTGGCGGTGATGGAGCGTAAGGATTTGGAGGAGGGGGTGGATGGTGGAAGACAGGTGGCGGTGGAGCAAAAGGTTCAGGAGGCGGTGGAGGGTGGTGGGAGTGGGACATAGGCGGCGGCGGTGGACCTGGACCGAGTGGTGGCCCCCTTCCCATCGGAGGTCCTGGCGTATGCCTATGGTTGTGAGGGTAACTCATGCTTTGCTTAATTATGATTTATTTTTGCAATGAATTA
This sequence comes from Cicer yamashitae, assembly GCA_037974755.1. NCBI lineage: Eukaryota > Viridiplantae > Streptophyta > Magnoliopsida > Fabales > Fabaceae > Cicer > Cicer yamashitae. Next base: position 184,008 of record JBBPBQ010000004.1, read on the forward strand.
AAAACACTATAGTACTAGTACCTACCTCAATATAAATATATATAGACCCAGTGATGTGAGGAGAAGCTTCAAAATATGATCACGTTCGGGACTGACTTACAAGTATGTATGGTTCAGAATTCAGAATGGGACTGGTTGGTGCTTCTTTGACATCTTGTTGTATTGTGCACTTAATTATTAAATAAATAATGTATCGCTAACTTAGACACTAAGTTTAAACATCCATTTCTATTTATAAACAAAAATATAAATATATTTAATCTAACCGCTCCTATTTATAAATAAAATTATATTTAATTTAACAGTTCTTATTTATAAATAAAATATTAATATATTTGATCTAAACTTAAACAAAATAAATTAACATTGTTATTCATAAATAATAACGGAGAAGGGAGTAATTTACAGATAACATATGTCGACTAAAGATCTTCATAATATATTGGGTAACGATGTCAGTAACATTCAGTCTCTTTGATTTATCATTTATGTATAATCTTACTTTGTCCTTTTGTTAGATTTTTTATTATTTAAAAAAAAAAAACTCAATTCTCTTGTACTTTGAATGAGTTGTTTCATTTACCACTCTTATTAGCATGTTTATCATGTATAGATTAAAAATTATTGAAAATTTTAATTATGATTGATAATATTTTTTTAAAGTAATATTGCGATATTTTTCAATTTTATGAATAAAATTGTAACATAATTTATGTTGATTCAACATGTAATAGACGTTTATAATAATTGAAGTTTTAAATATTTTTTAAAACTGTTATATAGTGGTCTATATAAAAAATTATTAATATAATATAAAAAATCTATTGATTTGTGTCACCAATCTTTTATATGTATGTACCAATCTCAATATATATAGCGAGGAAGTGTATTCTTTTTTTTATTTTATCTTTTTCATTGTTTACAGAGTCCATCTGTTTAAGATTTTTTTATAAATGATTTTTATTGTATTTTATTTGTTTGTTATAA
>JBBPBQ010000004.1:185156-209513 GCA_037974755.1 Cicer yamashitae
GATAATAAAATTTCAAAAAATAATTAAAATGAAAAGCTATTTGAGAAGCTTTTCATAAAAATTATTTTTGAAAGATACATTTAAAAAAATAACTTTTATCATATTAAAATCTCTAATAATAAATATTTAAGTTATTGAATGTCAAACTTACTTTTTTTAATTGATAACAAATAAATATGAAAAATTTCTATTATTTTTAAGTAAATTGTCATTAAAATCATTTTTAAAAATATAAAGTCAAAGTCAATTTTTTTAAATTTTAAACAAACTGATCCATAGTTTGATTTGTGTGAGAAAATCTTTTAATTTTGCACTTTTTTCATTTATTAAAAAATGCCAAATGTTTATATTATTATATTTCTCGATAAATAGAGTTCTAATGTATATCCTATTTTGAGAGAATTTCTAGTAATATATTTATTAATTGCATGATTTTTTTTAATTTGAACTTTTGCAAGTTGCTGGGGATGAACTGCACATTTGTTTTTTACCAATTCATCCATGAAATTGTAAATCTAGTCAATTTAGTCTTTCAAACTTGTAAAATAATAATCTAATTCCTTTAAATTGAAAAATACCAATTCATTTAGTTATTTTTTTAAATTTTGGAACATAATTTTAAACATTATATGCTAGTTTTAATGCAGCAAAAAATTATTTAAGTTGATATATATATTTTATTTGTTATGATAGATGTTTATTAAATAAATATTTTGAAAAAAAGAAATTAATTGTTTTTTTCTTCAATTTTAATGAATACATTATTAGTTTGTAAATTTGAAGGATTAAAAAGGAAAAAAAGAATAAAATCGTATTTACTTTTGGTTTGGGTTTGACTGGTTTAATTTGGAAACGCGAAAAGAGCGCGCGCAATCGCAGATAGTAAAAAAGAGAAAGAAGAAATGAGAATGGTAATGGTAATGCATATGCATATGCATGGCGATGAGATTGAGAGGAAGAAATGGATTCGCCTCATCATCAGAATCGAAAATGCGATATAATGGAAGTTGATAAATCGTCTTTATGCAATTGCGTTGTTAACTTTCTATTAGAAGAGAATTACATTCTAACTGCATTTGAACTTCTCCACGAACTTCTCGACGATGGACGTCACGATCAAGCCATTCGCCTCCAACAATACTTCTCCGATCCTTCTCGCTTCCCTCCCAATCAAATCTCTCGATTCAATTCTCTCCCATGTATCTCTCACTCTCTTCATATTTCCTTCTTTTTTATTCTATTCTAATAAATCATAATGTCTAATTTAATCTGCATATTTAATAAATAATAAGTTAGGATTTATAATTTATTGTAGATCATTATTCAATTTCGTCTCATTTTATGGATTAATTAAATTTAGTGACCAAATTTATAGTTCTAAGTTGAGTCCTGCAACGCCAACACAAAATTCCTATGATTTCTGCAATGACATTTTCATTACAATTACAGTTGCTTCAATCCTCTGCTATCCATTTGAGGATCAAAATGACTATTTACTCTATTTTTGTTCTTCAAATATCTAAATTCAAATTGAAGTTCGATTTGCATGTTGCTCTTGCAGCGGCAGATCCTCAAACACTGCTTCAATGTAAAGAAGATGCTGAAGAAAAGTTAGCCATAACAGATTATGAACTGCGTCTGGCACAGGAAGACATTTCAAAACTGAAAGAGGAATTGAAAACCAAAACAGAAGGCATTATTATTGATGCAATTACGAATTCAAGTGGAGATGTTTCGGTGAATCGTGGTGGTAGTGAGTTACAAACTCAACAACAAAAAGGGAATAATAACGGTTCATTTGCTGCTTTGGGTCCACTCAAGAAAAATGAGCGGCGAGATCTTAATTTTGCTGTCAAGGAATATTTGCTTATAGCTGGTTACAGACTCACTGCAATGACATTTTATGAAGAGGTATACCAAATTACTAATATCATTCGTCGTTCACTCAAGTGTCTTCACATTTTATTCAAACCATTTTTAGTGCTTAATGTTTAATTTGCAATAATTGTTTGTCACTGTAGGTTACGGATCAGAACTTGGATATTTGGCAGAATACACATGCACTAATACCAGATGCCTTGCGTCATTATTATTACCAGTTTCTTTCATCAACTTCAGAGGCTGCTGAGGTTATCATTTAACTAGTGGAGTAGCCAAATTATCTCATTCAATAAAGTAATATAATACTACCTAGAGGAATGCTGATATGTTGATGTTCCAACTGGTTGGCTTCTTAAATTTAATGTTTGCTGGGGGTTTTAATTTTATGTCTTGTATGATGCATACTTATATTTTAAGAAAAAAAGGATGATACACTTTTAGTGGAAACTAATTTTACACTGACAGTAAATAAGACCATTGATTTTATCATTTCACTAGATAATTATAACTGTCACTATTAAATAACCACTTAATCAACGGTTTGGATTGTGCATGGTCATTAAACCCATATTTTAATGTGCTTATTTCTTCTGTTGTTATACTTTTTCTTATAAGATTTTTGTTGATGATTGATGTAGCGTGTACACAAATTCAATATTTTTAGTAAACGGAAAAAATTGCAGGAAAAAATTGCCCAAGTTCTAGAAAATGAAGCTTTGCTGAAGGAAAATCAGAGCCTGAATGAAGAAAAGGAGAGCATATTGAAGGACAAAGATTTAGCATATGGTCAAATAAGAGCATTAACTAAATCCTTGGAGGCACTGCAAGAAGATCTTAAACACAAAGAGAGCATGGTAGTTTCTATCTACTTTGATATTATTCTGTCAAACAACAATAACTTTTTTTGGTACAACAATAATAATTTTCTACTATGAATCATATACTAATAATAACTTTTAGGTTCAAGTTTTAAAGCAGTCCTTGGAGAATCAAAGAAAGGAGCTCCATGCTAGCAAAGCTCAGATCAGTAATCTGAAAATGCATACTAAACGGTTTGGAGAGAATCTGGTTGTAACTGATGTTGATAATGCTCTTCCTGAGTCTTTAGATAAATACAAGGAAGAAATTAAAAAATTACAGATAGAAGTTGAACGATTGAAGGAAAAGAATAGAGGAACTCCTGAACATAATTTTTTTGGCAGTTCTGATAATGAAATTATGCAGACAGAAGACAAAGTTATTGAGATTCACGAGGACCAAGGTGCAAACTCTTATCCTGTTGATGCGGCGTTGGGTGTCGTACACAATGAAGATGCTCAATCGCCAGTTCTTCAAAATCTTAATGAGTTTGCTGATAAACACACAGATCCACAGCAAGCTTTATTTAACCCTGCACTTACAAACACTGCTTTTGAAAATCTTGAAAATGTCTCTGAAAAAAATGGTGGCAAGCAAGGAGGGGATAACAGGATACATGGTAAACCAGAAAGTGTAAGTGATGAAGAAATATATGAGAAGAAGGCAAGTCCATTCTACTTGAACAAATCCTCAAACACCATAACTTTTTGGTTTCTAGTGCCTAGCTTTAACTTTGTTTAACGCTGAAGTGCTACAAGTCACGTTATGGAATCAAAATAGAACATATTTATGAAAATACAATATAAAGTTACTCATTAAATATTGAAATTTTCAATAAGTCACTTATCATTTTCTTATTAAATGCCTTTAAGACAATAGTTAACAAGTTTTTAACTTGTTTTAGCTTATCATCCAATCAGGTTTTGTAACATTTGTGAGAAGTGAAACATCAAATTCTTTTAATAACATAGAAGTAACACTCTTAGATGTCGCATTGATTGTGAATACAAAACTACTACTAACTGTCCTGGTTTTCATTGCCTTCATCATGTACATTTATTTTAATTTTGTTCTTATATTTGTTAATACTCTGACAGGGATTAGGAACCATTCAGATACTGGCAGATGCTTTGCCTAAAATTGTTCCTTATGTCCTCATCAACCATCGTGAGGTTTGCTGCTCTCTAATTTTGTTTACGCTTATATGTTGCATCACCGTTGCAATTGAGCACCTTATGTACAATATATGTTGCATCCCTGTTGTTTGGTTGCAGGAGCTCCTTCCTCTAATGATGTGTGCAATTGAGCACCACCCGGACAGCAGGACTCGAGATTCTTTGACCCACACATTATTTAACTTAATAAAGCGTCCTGATGAACAACAGAGGCGGATAATAATGGATGTAAGTTATATTGACTTCTTACTAGTTGTTTAAATATTCTGGTTTTCAATACACCTATGATCATTTCAGGCATGTGTCAGCCTTGCAAAGAATGTTGGAAAGATGAGAACAGAAACAGAATTGCTTCCTCAGTGTTGGGAACAAGTATATTCTGGCCTTATTTTTTGACTTGTTTCTTGCCGTTCTGACTTAGGAACCTTGTTTTCAGCTCTTCGGTGTTATGGGTTTCAGATAAATCACATGTACGAGGAACGTAGACTGCTCGTTGCTCAATCATGTGGAGAGCTTGCAGAATTTGTACGCCCAGAAATTTGCGATTCTCTTATTTTATCAATTGTGCAACAACTAATAGAAGATTCTGCCACTATTGTTCGAGAGGCTGCGGCTCATAATTTGGCTAAGCTGCTTCCACTTTTCCCAAACACGGATAAATATTTCAAGGTCAGCCTCACTATATATGCTTCGAGGCAATCATGGAGAAGATTTCTGACTTGAGAGAATTGGCTGCAATGTAAGCTCTGAAACAGGTTGACGGGACGGTCTAGGAAATGGAGCTTTATACCCTTAACATAAAAATTAAGCCACTTATTTTTTTTTTTCTTTTAAAAAAAGAATAAAGATAAAGTTGCTCCAATTCTTTGTTTTATTTGTGGGTAGGTGGAGGAGTTGATGTTCCAATTGATATGTGATCCCTCAGGAGTGGTGGTGGAAACTACTCTCAAGGAACTGGTTCCTGCAGTTATAAAGTGGGGAAACAATTTAGACCACGTTTTGAGGGTTTTACTCTCTCATATTTTCAGCTCTGCACAGGTATTTTGTTTTTCTTTATGCCTTCGGTTTTCCTTTGCGATCCAGAACTTCATCCTTGGCACTTATTTCTGAGTAGATTTTTGTTCCCGGAATTGCAGCACTGTCCACCTCTTTCTGCAGTTGAAGGGTGTATAGACTCACATCTACACGTGTTGGGGGAAAGAGAGCGATGGAATATAGATGTTCTTTTGAGAATGCTGGGGGAGTTGCTTTCTTTGGTGTACCAGAAAGCAATTGAAACATGCCCCTTCTTGTCCAACTTAGAAACTACACAATTTGTGTTTTCTACCACATTACTTGAATTGTATGCAAGGTAAGCTTGGCTCAAACTGTTCAATTTATTCTATAACTATAGGACTTGAGAAGAAATTGATTGAACTGACCTCTGAGTTTTGAATGCCACATTGTTCCCTTCCACCCATGAGTTACTGGTTGGAATATTGTGTCAGGACTTGTGTCCAGAACCCACTAGCTTTGTATACTTTACTCGTATTCTAATGTAAGCATTGCAGAGATGCATATGCAGAAATACAAACCATGCATGACCACAGTGTCAAAACTACTGATCTTGATTGGTTTCTACTTTTTCTAGAGGAAATGTTGAATGGGATGTATTTGAATGGATGCATGTTGAGTGCTTTCCTAAATTGATACAGCTGGCTTGCTTGTTACCATGGAAAGAAGATAATTTGCGAAGCCGAATTTCAAAGGTTAATCGTTTATATTTTCTGGTTTGTGTTGTATGTCCAGTAGCATAAGTAACCGAATGATTTCTGATCAAAGTTGCGTAATTGCAGTTTCTGTTATCTGTTTCTGAAACGTTTGGGGATACCTATGTCACATGCATAATGCAACCTGTATTTCTGACAGCAGTTGGGGATGATGCCGATTTGACATGTTTTCCTAGTGCCATTCATTCGAGAATTAAAGGTTACAATTCTTCAATTTCTTGTGATATTTTACATAAATTGCTTTATATTTGACAGTTTGCTTGTAGGGTTGAGACCAAAATCTGCTGTTGCGGAGAGGCTCTCTACATCATGTGTCCTACCACTTTTGTTAGCTGGTGTTTTGGGTGCGCCTGGAAAACACAAAGAATTAACAGATTACTTGAGAAAACTGCTACTAGAAGACAATTCCAAGGAAAATCCATCAACCAAACACACCCCAGAAATTATTAACGCTATCCGCTTCATTTGGTTTGTATACCCCACCTTAATATATGAATTAGGCTTCTCTGAAGTGATTAACTCACTTTAGAGAATAAAGTGAGTGATATCGACTATTGATAATCAAATCAATGGTCGATATTATGTGCACATGCATGACCAATCATGGATGGTTAAATCAACCGTTGATTTATTCACTTGACCAACTTCTTACTTTAAATGAGTCAAATTCATAATATGTTTATATTTTAAAAATTGGTTGTAGTCTTTTTTCCATTTTGGTCACGAGCTTTATTTACAATGCAGCATACATGAAGAAAACCATGGTATGATATTTGATATATTATGGGAAATGGTTGTTAGTTCTAACGTGAACATGAAAATAACCGCTTCCAAACTTCTGAAAGTTATTGTAAGCTTACTGTTTTCTTAGTCTCTATTTAGTTCTCATATTAATGCCTCTACTAACATAGAGGACTTCATTAATAGGTACCATATATTGATGCAAAGGTTGCCTCAACTCATGCTTTGCCTGCCTTAGTTACTCTTGGATCTGAACAAGACCTCAATGTGAAGTGCGCCAGCATTGATGCATTTGGTGCCGTTGCTCAACACTTCAAAAATGAGATGGTATCTTTTGCTAGCATATATCCTTCCTTGGGTTTTGTTGATATGAAGTTAATGCAGCTACATGATTAAACTCCTGACCAAAAACACGATCTCTTGCAGATAGTTGACAAGATACGTGTTCAAATGGGTGCTTTTATTGAAGATGGATCCCATGAAGCTACCATGGCTGTCATTCATGCATTGGTGGTTGCAGTACCTCATACAACAGAATGGCTTAGAGATTATATCCTTAACTTCATTTGTGGGAAAATAATGTTCAGAAGTGTGCTTTTAATGTCTTGACTCCTGATGTTATATCTCATTTTCTATTGGCGTTCAACGTTTCTTAATTTCTGCTGTTTGTTTCTTAACCTTGATGAACATCTTTTGTCCAAGATTGCTCAACTTACAACCGTGCCAGTTGCTACTTCAACTGATTTGCAGCGTCGGCAAGAAAGAGCCAATGTATTTTGTGAGGCAATCCGTGCTTTGGATGCTACAGGTTTGCTCCATGGCATTTATTAACTTTTTCTCTTTATACCATTTTCAAGGTATTTTTCTGGTATTCAAGCTATGGTGTAATAATAGTATTATTAATATCACACGGCCTTGTGATGGTTTCTCCCTGACTTTGATTATTGTATGCACTATTAATGTAAAAATGTTTTACATTGTTATTGTTACTACTTACTTGCAAATGTTTGTCATTTTTTATTATTTTTGTTTATACTGAGGAGAGATTGAGATAAAATAAATAGTGATTTGTTAAATATATTAGTATTTAGTAGATGTTATGTTAGTGTTACACTTACAATTCATATCAATTGCCCTTTGGATAATGATTTAACAATCAACCTTTATATTATGATATTATTGATTCATCAGGCATACTGTTAATACCAACAATTTGAATAATACCTTGTCAAAAAGTTAATTTGAATAATACATTCCTAGCTCTTGTTAACTCAGGAATAATCCTATGGCTACCGGCTGTTGGGATACCATGAGTCCATTCCCGGATAAAACAAAGTGGCTATAACTCATTTATTTTCACTTTGGAAATAAAGAAGGTTCATTCCATCTTTTTTCATAGAAACTCTCATACATCCTTCACAGTCATCACCTCTGTAATGGCAAATCACTTGTAATTTCAGTTATATGTGCTCTATCTAGTATCTGGTACTATATAGTTCAGAATTGCAACATTACACAAAGAAAGTGATTTGAATTTATTTTTTCTGATCTTTGGCATTTGTTTCTTACAGCAACCATGATTGATTATTGTTATCTTGCAGATCTTCCTGCAAACAGTGTTCGAGACTACCTCTTGCCTGCTATACAAAACCTTTTAAAAGACTTGGATGCACTGGATCCAGCGCACAAAGAAGCCCTTGACATTATTATGAAGGAAAGATCAGGGTCAAATTATAGTAGTGTAAATAATAAGGTGATGGGTTCTCATGGTGGGCTTGCATCATCAATGAGCAACTTCTTTGGTGAGGGTGGCTTGCGTGGAAAGAAAGACAGTACAGAAACGGTATCAGAAAGAGTTGTGTCCCCAAGGGGTGTTGCGCCACAACCACCGGCGGAGGACACTAGATTCAGGCGCATCATGCTGGGACATTTCGGTGACATACTACGTGGCAAGGGAAAAACACAAGAGGAAACTCAGAATCAATAAGATGCATTCTGTCCTTGTAATTACACCTAGTATGTATTTTTTTCTTTTTGTAAAATACTTCAATCATTTCACAGTGATTTTGTTTTGTTTTTGCGATGAGTTGAAAAATGTTCATTTAAAGAATAACATATTGCAGTTTTGTTGAATTTTTCGCTTATACTATTTACTATGTTTTATGAAGGAGAGGTGACTGTATTGGAAAGTAAAGTTGAATATCTGAATGGTTAATTGAATTGCAGGTGTCCATTTTCAAAGCAAATTTGTATATTACTTTTACATTAATCAATAATAATTACCAATTGATTAATATAGTATGTAGAATAATCAATGGATTACTAATCAAATATTATTATTAATGAATTGTTATGTGCAAAGATCTATGTACCTTCGAATCCCAAAACATTTGGTCAAAAAAAGGAATCCCAAAACAAAAGAAATGTAACTGTTCTGGAGATAAAACTGAACTAGGCAACCCAATATACGTAGCATCGATCTCTAGTTCATACAACAAAGGGAGTTATTTTTCACTGCCCACATTTTAAAAACACCACAAATATTTTTGAGAAATATACCTCTGGACGGCATAATGGTTCTTGAAGTGTACTTTTCCCGGAGTCATCAGCATATGATAAAAGTTTGTGTACATTTGAAATCATGTTTAGAGGTGGGAATCCTGAGAGATTAGAAACATCAATATATGAACATAATCATGAGAGCAGTTAATAGAATAGAACACTGACTTTTACTGCCAAATCTCCTAGTTGAGGAGCTATACATTTATTTTTTAATACACACCTTCTTGATCAAACAATAACTTATTGAGGTAACTTAATCCTAAATTCTAGGATTCACTGCCAAGAGAACATGGCTCTATTACAAGCAGTAACTAAATCAAAGCAAATGCATAACGTAATTCATGAGAAGAATGTGACTTCACATCCACCCTAACATTCTGCATATGCATTTTGGTCTCTCATTGGACTCTTGATCAGTACTTGGCCCAACTCTATATTTATTAGGCACAATGTTATTTGTTGACTCAAGGTGTTGGCCCAAGCGCACATCAACAGTCAGTTGTAGAAATCGTTAGATTTATAGAGGGAAAATTTCTCTCTAAATCTTCAACGGCTCCTACTGCCGTAGCAAAGTGCAATAGAGAATGTAAATCTTGTTATATTTATGTAGATATTATTACAAGGAGTTGTGACCTTATTACAATACATTACATGCTTTAATATCAGCAAGTGGTAAAATTAATTATTTTTTAAGATATGTATTTTTTTTTGCTATGAATATAAAACAAAATAAATTTGATAGATATATGAATAAATTAAGTGGTTTGTTTGGAGTTGGTGTAGAGTGGAAAGGGAACTTGTCCTGATTCAATAAGATGAATGTCTTGGAGAAGGAGTTGATAGTGAGTCTTGACTTGTTCAGGAGTTTTTCCAGTAACAGCCTTAGCAATGTTGTACCAACGATCATGTGTGTCCTTGTCATAAACTGCTAGAGCCTTTTCAAATGCTTTGTTGTCTTCAACACTCCAAGTAGTACTGGAAGATGAAGACATCACTGTGATGATCAGCAAGAGGAAGAGTTTGCTTATACATGCAGAGTAGTGGCTGTTCCCTTTTTATAATCACTGTGAAGCATGAATACTCGCACGATTGTTGGATACAATATTGACATTGACATGGTAACAATTTGAAAAAATGAATTAATCGAAGATAATCAATGTGTGAGTGTCAGACACCAACATGTATGGAACACTAAGACATGTCTTTGATAAGAAGTGTGAGTTCTATAGAATATAATAGGAGAGAGTTGGCCACTTAATTATTATTAACCATATTCGAAAGCTACCTACAGAATATGAGAATGAGTACCTTCAACAAGTGAGTTAATAATATCAAATTAGTATCGAATTTGAGAATGAGTACCTTTATAGTATCAACTAGGAGAAATTGGTTCTGCTAATATTAATATCTTGCAAGTAGACCTCTGTAGTATTATGTATGAGATGTTCCTTACATCATTTTAGGAATTTTGGTATAAACTTTACAATGATTGTCTTAAAAATCTTTTCTAATATTTCAAGGTTTCATATTATGGATGAATGTATTCAAAGTATCTTTATTATGTTGCAGCAACCAACCGTGGTCCTTGTATGTACTGTACAATTTATTGATCATACGGATTCTTCCAACTTTATTGGAAAATCCTTGACTAGTCTTATAACAGAAATAATATCTATTATTCCCCTAGCTTTTTTGGTATTTCAATTTGAAATTGCAAGGATGTGACAATTTAAAAACAAATCAATTTATTCCTCTACCAAAATATCTCTTTAGAAACATCCATCAAAAACAATAAACTAACTACATATTAACTTTAAGAGTCTCATGCTTGTATCAAGACAAATAAAATCTTTTAATAAACTATGGTGCAAAATTTTGAAAAATGACTAAATTGATTTACAATCTTTTAATTTAAGGGAATACATTGTTATTTTACATATTTAAGAACTAAATTATCCAATCTTTACAATTTTAAATTAAAAAAGTTGATTTACTCAAGATTTAATCTCCACTTATGTTTTTAAAAAAATCACACGTATCCAACGGAAATAAGTTATAATTTTGTTTGCAAATATATATTTTCAGAAAGTAAAAGATAATTTTTTTTCGAAAATATACTTCTCAAAATAAATTAACATCTTTTCAATATGAACATCCTTTTTGCAATCAATCAATGTTGAAATTACAAACAAATGTATTATGTTAAATGAGGTCGTCATTATATGGGAAAATACTACAACCATTGTGTTTAGACTCTAGTCAACACGATGATAGAGTTAGAATTTATTTATTTTTTTTTAAAAAGAAAAAATTTAGTGTTATGAAATCGGTCAATCCAGAGAATTGGAGTCCACATAAAGGTCATATTAAGGCCAACCTATTTTCAACTAGGCTAAAAAAAAGAAGCTCGACTTAGTTCATATGAACTTTGATAAAAAAAAGAAGTACATTAAAATTTATAAAATAAAATAAAAATAGACTTATCATCGTGATGAGATTAACTTTTGTAATACTAGAGATATTTTTTTCTCAATTTTTCATATAAATATATACCTTGGACACGTGATAATAAACTTGAATGTGATTGCATCCAAACTTAATTTGAATTTATGGAAACAATGAAGGGAAAATATTATCCAATTTCTTATAAATAAAGACATTCAATTAGAGTCAATAATCATGTTACAAGAGTTATCTACTATATATGTCTATGAGTCTATCCTTCGTTACCTTTGTGTATGGTGTTTTTAGTTTTAGCAACGATCACCTTTATATGGTGTTTTAAAATACTATATGCATGTGATTCTATTACAAATTATTCAAATCATGTAAAATATGAAGCATGATATTTAAATTGTTCTAATTTTTTTTAACCCCATTTGATGACGTGCACATAATGGCATACAGGTGGCATGCAGTTAATACTAATTTCCACTCTAGGAGTAACCAATGGTGATTGGTGTCACAAGTAGAGAAACTAGAATTGTCCTTAAATTCAAAGATGAAACCTTCCCTGAGTAACTCCATAATCCTAACCCAAATAATGCCTTTCTCAACTATATATAAAATTAAATATCATTTCACTATGCAAGTAATATTGCATGCAAGCTATGTTTTCTAATTTTTACATAATTTCCTTTTCCTTAAATATGACGCATTGTTTTCAATACTTCCTTTCCTTCATTCATACACTCTGCCCACTGTTACCTACCTCCCCTGAGTACCACCATCCTAGACATACACGCCAACAATTTCCAAAATGTGTGTGTATATAGTTGGGTAATAATTATAACTATACTATTGTCCTATTAGTTACTTATATTAATTAATTGCATGCTATAATTGGGATCAAAATCTAGTTTAAGCCAACAATCTAGCTAACTATTCTAGACTAGATAAAGTTATAAAATAGGTATTCAGATGGGTGAAATTAAATTAATTTTATTTTTCACATAAAATTCGAATTTTGATTAAAATAGTTTTTGACCAAATGTTTTTACGGTTGAACCTTTGATTATTAAGATCACATTTTTTTTTGAAAGTCGAAAAAAAAAACTACCTAATTTAAAATTGAGGTACTAAAATTGATATATGTAGTTAAAAATTTGGACTTAATACACCTATTTTTTTTTAATTTATTTTACTTACATTTTGGAATTGAGGTACTAAAATTGATCAAATCTTACTACTAATTATAGCTAAGGTTTTATATTTGCAAAATACCATTTACATATAGTTTTGCAACTGTATCATAACCTTGTATATATTGTATTTAAAATTTTAAAGCTACCTCAAAAATTCAAAATGGTAAAAAACAAAAATCATAAGTGGATAAAACCTGCCCTGGATGCTGCCCATAAAGAAGTTAACAATCTCCGGGAAGTGAAAATGTTTTCTGCTGCATTTTGGATTTATTGCTCTTTCCCTATAATTCAACATGTGAACTCAATTTGTCAAAAAAAAAAAAAAAAGTTAACTCAATTAAATACTTTCTTAACTTTTATTGTAAATGAATTAAATGTACATCTCTAAAATGAATCACTCAATGCTGAAAGTAATATCAATTATTAATTAATAAATTAAAGATTATGTATAGTTTTGGAGATCGATTTTTTTTTAACTTAGCCGTCTTCTTCTCCTATTATCTCCTCTCTTTTGGTTTATTTCTTATTTTTCACTAAAGAGGGATGACAATTTTTGATCTAAAACCACTTTTCTTAATCGTTTTTTGTTTTCTTTTATTTAAATAAGTTATTTTTATACATATTTAACTTTGGCTTAATTATAATTTTAGTCCTTATATTTTCACCAATTCATGTAATTGATTCATCTATTTTAAAATTTGACAGTTTTAGTTTATCTTTATGAATTTTTAACTAAAAAACGACGTTGTCACATCATCTTTAATTAATGACACATGGATAGTTAATGCAAATAGATGATTTTATATCATAAGTTTGTATGTCACATTATTATTTTTTAGTTAAAAAATTTGAAGAAGTGACTAAAACATTTGAATTTTAAAATAGGAGGAACACAATTAAGCCAAAAATGTTTATTTAATAAAAAAAATATCTCCAAATTAAATAATTTATGACATTATTAATTATGTTACAAATGTCTCCGAATTACATAATGTAGTCCCTACTTTTTATGCATTATTTTCTTTTAACTCTGAAGCCACTTTGTATCAATTAGAAACTAAATTAATTTAACTAAAATATATTCAAATGTAGTTACTTGAAAATTTGTCATATGCTATCATAGCACACGTCATCTAAATATTACCGTTCATATATTTTAGTATATTTTAGTACCAAACTAAAAGTTTATCGTATTTTATTTTTAGTTACTTACCGAGCATTGAGATTTGATTAATGAACCTATAAGGTCTAACCCACTTAAACATTTTTTTCATAAAAAATTATCATACCTTATAAATTCTTTTTTTTTCCAACTATTCTCAAATATATTTAAATTTTGTCCTTTAAAATTACAATATTAATATCTACTACAGAACAAAGTACATTTATTCCATACTTATTTTAACCACTATCAGTTAGCAACAGAACGGTGCATGTATATCACTTCGTTAAGCTATTTTATTTCATCCTTATATAAATAAATAGTTTTATATAAAGATAAAATAATTTTACATTAAATGATAAAATCAATAATTTTGATTAATTGTGGCATATACTACAAGAATGCTTTTTCTGTATATAAATATAAGCATATACTACAAGAATGCAAGTGCCTCTTTACTCCCTAGTTACTGGCATCACCAAATTTCGTCACAAAAAAATTTCGTGACAAAAAATGTCTTCCGATCTCTCCGTGATTCTTCCTCGTGTTCTAATCGTTTCTAGACGAACAGTTCGTAAGAACAAGTTCGTGGATTTCGTGGGTAAGTAGTTAATTAATTTATTAAATAAATCTAATTATGATTATTATTTAATATGTAATTATTATTTATTCAGGGGAATATCATCTTGATCTTATAGTAAAATATGGAGCAGTACCCGTGATTGTACCTCGTGTTTCAGGTGTAGACATGTTATTAAACAGCTTCGAACCAATTCATGGTGTTCTTCTATGTGAAGGAGAAGACATAGACCCTTCTTGGTACGAACACACCACCACATCTACTCTTTCTCATCAAGACTTAGAAGAAATCACAAAGCTTCATTCAAGTGACACAACCATTGACAAAGAAAAAGATTCAATTGAATTAAGCCTAGCAAAACTTTGTCTTCAAAGAAACATTCCTTACTTGGGAATTTGTAGAGGTTCACAACTCCTTAATGTTGCTTGTGGGGGTACCCTTTATAGAGACATAACAAAAGAGCATTGCCCTCAAAATAATAATGTGATTATGCATATAAACTATGATGATTATGATGGTCATAGACATGTTGTTAAGGTTGTTGAAAACACACCTTTGTTTGATTGGTTTAAGGATTCTTTGGAAAATAATGAAAAGGGTATATTGGAGATTTTGGTTAATAGTTATCATCATCAAGGGGTTAAGAGATTGGCACAACGTTTTGTTCCAATGGCTTTTGCAAATGATGGTTTAATTGAAGGGTTTTATGACCCTTATGCTTATAATCCAGAAGAGGGTAAATTTATTATGGGATTACAATTTCACCCTGAGCGTATGAGAATCCCCAATTCAGATCATTTTGATTACCCTGGATGCCCTTTTGCCTACAAGGTTTCTTCTAATATATTATTATATTTTGTTAATTACTTTTCTGAGTGTTTGTATTGTATTGGATTATTAATTAATAATGATAGTACATTGCTACTTATTGTGTAGGAATTTGTGAAGGCAGTGATTGCATATCAAAAGAGATTGAATAGTTTAACATCATTGCCAAAGGCTATGAAAGTAAAGAAGGAAATGGAGAAGAAAAGGAAGATTATAATGCGTAACTTTTGTGTGGCAAAAAACCTATACACCACTGGCCGTGGGAAATGTTCATCCAAAGAGTCTGAACTTGAAGCTGGAGCTGAATTTCTCGAGGTACCAAATTATTTAATTACATATACAAATTTATTTAATTTGTGAGCATAGCTAGAAAATATATATATGACGTATGTTTGAATTTATTACATATGAAAAGTTAAAGCAAATGGGAGCAACAGTTAGGAATGTTGAGAGATTGAAGCAAAATGAAGAAAGAGAAAAAATGGCAAGAAATGTAATGGGGAAAATGTCAGTGGACCAATTATCTGACCTTGTTACTTTCTATCACACTATGGCTCAGATTTCTTCTCAACTATTGCAAATAAAGCTACGTGCATCTTCTCAATCACTTTAGTTTTTTCTTGCACCTCTGTTTGCTATATATGCAATATTTCCACCATCAGTAACAAGCTTTTTTTATCTTTATTTGCATAAATATAATTTGAGGACTAATTCTAAATTTTATTAATTGCTCTCTATATAGAGATATATTGTAATTTTAAAACATATAAAAAGTTATTAAATTCTATCTCAACTCACAAATGTCGATATTATTAGACTTGACGTCTTGTTTCGAATTTAAATCTAGAACCTCACAGTTGTGTGAGTTAATTAACCATCTCTTCTAAAATAAAATAAAAACATATAAAAAATCCTTAAAACAGAGAACAAAGCTAATTCAATTTTAAAAATACTCCAATTATAATTTCAAATATATATTATATATATTCTAATAATACCTTATTTTAAATCCTAATTATATTTAAATCTAAAACTTAATTAAATTATCATAAAATCTTTTCTTTAAATTGGATTTGTTTTAAATATAGAGTTGTACTAATATCTTCTATCTATTCGTTATTAGTATTTTAAAAGTTGAAATAATATTTTTGAGGTGATGATCAGACACATCACCTTCATGCTAGATAAATCACTAAGCCTGTAATTAAGGTGGAAGAACTAGAAACATTAAATATTGAATAGGACAAAACTTAGTGAATTTCCTTAGATACTTAAGAATTAAAAAAATGTAAGTTTTATATTAAGAATTATACGAAAAATATTTAAGAAAGTGGACTTCAATTTTTTTCTATGAATATTCATGTATGCTATAGCCTGTAATCACTCCTTCATGAGAGCAATGAATATTCACTATAAGAAAATTTACATTTAGTGACAGAAAAAATCTGTAGGTAAAAGTATAAAAACCGTAGGGATAATCAAAATTACTTATACCGATGGAGTTTTTTTTCGTGGTACATAATTACCCAATACCTACGGATTTTTCGCCGTTGCTATTGGGTATAGTGACATAATTGTTTCCGTTGCTATAAACATTTGATTTTACCTACGTACATTTCACCGTTGGTATATAGTTTAGCCATAATTTTTAAAAGTTATACCTACGGTTTTGATTCTGTTGCTATACATTTAAGTGACAACTTATTTCTGTTAGTATAAGTTTTAACATTAACAAATTTGCTATAAATATTAATTTTTTATTATCAATAAAAATTATATAATAATTTAAAATTTTATTTTATAAAATTAACCAAATATAAATACACAATGAAATATATATATATATATATATTTAAAAGTCAAAATAAAATAAAAGGTGTTCCTCGTATATATTAAAAATTAACATAAAAGTTTTACAACAATAAAACAATAGTATTTTTACTTAGTAGTGGAAAACATTGTCTTACTAATATTTAAAATAGACATTATGTCATACAAAACAATCTCAAAAAACATTAAGAAATTGAGCCCACTAAATTGCCAAGATTCCATCTTCAACAACAAATTAACTTTTAATCTTCACCTACAATCAATAAAATAACAAATGAATAAATACATCATTCAATATAAAAATATTACTAATAAAACAGAGAAAATATTAATGATTTTAATCAAAATTAACTAATACTATCTAATTACCATTTTCATTATTTTTGTTGTTGTTTGGACTAAGTGAATTCAAATGGTTTTGAGCACTAGTAGCATCAGGAACCTATCACAAAAAATAGAAAATATTACTTGTGAAAAATACGAGTATGGAGCTTATGAAGCTAGTTGGATAAGATTAATAACTTATGATATACCTGTCTTGTAGCTTGTATTATATCATTCAAATATTCTCCAGAAAATCGATTTTGAATTAAAGTCATCACATTTGCTAACAAGTTTTCCATATTCTTAACATTTCTCTTGTTAAGTCATTTATTGGAGGAACAAACTCAAATTTGCTCTACACAATAAGAGATGTTAAAAAAACATGTTATATTTGTTAAATGTATAAACATCTATATTCCTAAACATCTACACAATAAGTTTGACAAAATATGATGTAGTTTGAGTGTGCTAAACATCTATATTCCTAAACTATGAGTATTCTTACAAATTGTTAATCCATCAAATATTCCTAACATCATCATTATACATCAAACATGTTATAGCGCAACAACAACAAAACATGTTAATTGTACATCTCAATTGTCATCTTAAAAAAACATGTTATATTAGTTAAATGAATAATCACAATACCTCTATTAATTTCAACATTTCTTCTTTGTAATCATTTGCATGACTTTCCATGACTTGTAGTCGATAGGAGCATATTGATGCCTTCTAGCCACGCTACCAATGAAACGGGTAAGAGTTGTCCCTTCCTCACCAATGGGTCGACCATATTTGTCCAAATTAACGATTATTAAATCACCATCTTCCATTTCCCATACATCTAACATTTTTGTAGGACCCCTAGCCCGTTTAGGCTCTACTTCTACAAACAAAACAAAAGGCAAATAAAACTATGTGTGCATATAAGTCATAATAAAAACAATATAAATAAAGCTTTAAAACAAGAGTATATAATTAATACCTTTTTCAATTTGTTCTTCTTCAACTTCTATATCGGAGGGAATTGAGTGAGATTCTACAGACTCATGTATGACACCTTCTGCATGACAAGGACTAGAACGAGTTTCTGCAACATTACTTCCTTCTACATTGGTTGAGTTTGTATTATCAGAAGTAGATACTTAAAGATAATTAAGTCATTAAAGATAATAACCAACATAAACAACTTAACTATAATCCAGACATCAATAGAAAGCCACAATACTTCTGAGTATACAGTTTAATTAAGCGCTTGTTCAAAATAGGTTAAGCATATATGAGCTTATGTCATAAGTGCTTAAATTTAATAAACTATTTACATTTGAATATGCTCACTCTTAAGATATTTGCGTTCTCAATTTAACTTCAAAATTAAATTTTGGGGGTGGATGGGAATTGAAGAGGGGACTAATGGAGCATATTAAAATAAGCGCAAAAATAGTTATGAATAATGTATCATAAGCTATTTGTATAATAAGTTTTTTCACACACTTACCCAAGTGTTTATATTGTGAGATAAAGCAAAATAAACTCTAAATAAATTCTGTCAAATGCTTCCGAGACCAATCAACATCATTAAACAAATCTCATCTATAACCAGCCCAAAAGTTCTACATAATAGTATATATATTGGCAATTAAGCACAAACAGAGTAAAAAGGGAAATTAATAAAGCACATTTTCATATTCAACGCAATCATGGCAAAAATAAAGTTAATCCCTAACTCTCAGAAACTCAAGTATGAACCCTAACTCTCAATCAAATTCGAGAACGGTGGTGTGAGACCGGTGGTGCGAGAACGGTGGCCAAGCTGTCGTCGAGGTGAAGGCAACGGATTGGGTTTGAGATTGAGAGTTTAGGGATTTAGCGTGGCAAATCGGTTTTGGGTGAAAGAGGAGAAGGATTTAACGTGTTTTGTGTTTTGGGTAAAGGGAGAACAAAAGCTAATGTGTTTTGTGTTTTGGCCAAAAGCTAATGTTTTGGTTCAGCTTACATTTTGGTTCCATTAAAATTTGTTTTGCCTCCATTAAAATTTGTTTTGGCTCCATTGAAAATATTTTGATTTTGACTCCATTGATATTGGCTGCAATGAAAAAATTAGAATTTTGCCTCCATTGAAATTTTTTTGGTTTACATTATGAAAAATTTGTAGAAATTTTTTTTCACAAACAATTAACATTTTGGCTTCTTTAAAAAATATTTATTTTTAAGTTTTGATGTCTATAGTCATATTTTTAAATGTGTCACTATAACAATTAGTGAAAAATTTATGTCACTTAAGGTATAAGACACCTATACCAACAACAAATAGTTTGTCTGTAGGTATAGGTTATCTATACCTACAGTTTTTTATGTTGTCACTATAAGTTTCTGTAGGTATATGTCTATTTTGTTGTAGTGATTGAAGTATTTTTCTAATTTATCTTACTAGATCTCCCCAAAATCCTAACATATTGGTATGTTCTTTTAATCAAGTATTTTAAAGGCATATTTTAAGAAATAAAGAAGAAAAAAAATTAATCGATGACAATATTTTAAGGTATATTTTAATTTTTTTTGAAAAATTTAATACACACGGATTTCTTAACATGTGTTTTTATAGCATTTGAGATATTGATATTGATGCATTTCAAGACAAAATACAATTGGATCGATGATGAAAAGCACATACATGTTCATTTATATATAACTAGTAAACAATTAAATAGAATTATGGTTGAACTAAAGAATCAGATAAATAATTAAAGAGAAAAATAAATTTAGAATGATAGTATGACACACTAAGTCCTAAAATAATATATATAATAATTTATACCATATTTTTATAAAAATTTGTAACAAATAAATAAAAACTCTTTCAAAAGAAAAAAATTTATGATTTATTAAGGATATCAGATTTCTCAAAATACAAATGAAACACTTTAAAATTTTATAATATAAGATTTTTATATAAAAAATCGTTTCTAATTAAATAAGTAAAATACAACTTATAACTCTCATTTCCAGTATCATCTATCACAACGAGATTTCTCCTGAAGTTGAACTTCAAGATTCATTAATATGTAATAATTGCGATTTCGTAAACGCAAGATCAAACCAGTTAAACACAAACAACAAAGAAGGTGAAGTTCGAAATTATGTGAATAGTATAATATAATTAAAAAGAACATGTAAATAATCATAATAGATCATATCATAACACATCATGATATATCAAAATATTCAAGAACATAATATCACATTATAATGTCAAAATCACTCAAGTAAAATCAATATATCGTCATATCATCAAATTATTTAGGAGGAATTACTATCACCCTCGATACACATTAATCACAACAAAACAATGCAATATTATGCATGAACTTATACTCTATTTTTTTCGCCATTTGGTACATTTTTAACTCTAAAGTACTTGGTTCGGAGATTTAATATGATGTCACTTATTCGATGACAAGATAATCTCCACATCAAATACCTCTAACATCCAGTTCCTCCCCTCGTTCTCCTAGGCTACTCACTCCATTAAGAACATCGTCGTCATTATGGATCGGATTCATCGCAATTCAACTCAATCAAATTTATCCATAACATGACTTAAATGCAATGCACATAATATTCTTAATCATTTAATAAAAACGTGTTCAAAAACCATAGTGGTATAATAAAACTTGACAGTCATAGTGGTATAATAAAGATTGACAATCATATGATATAAGATTCAACAATCATTACATTCAAGTAGATATTATACTTCACTTGTGTGTGGTTCCACTAGAAAACACGTGTTAATTCACATCATACAATTATTTAAGTAAATACCAAATTACAGTTCAAGCTCATAGCATATTGATCAAATTCATAAAACACTTAAATACACATAGATATATATATCATAATCAACGATAACACAAAATTTCACAAGATAATCAAGTACCATGCAATTTGAATATAAATTAAACCACAACAGATCTATGGTTTTTTAAATCGTATTTTAAAACCTAAGATAACCATTTTCACATTCTTATTCGGTTATTGCTAAATACGGCTAAACCATATGTGGTAAGCCTATGATATATCTTTCAGTTCATCCTACAATATATTAAATTTATGCTTTGAACGTTTTCTCACCACTTACCTTATTCCGACGCTGTTGCAAAATACAGTAATTAACTGGAATTTTCAGCAGTAACGTCGGGTCAGCGATGCATAACAAACGAGTCTAAAATCAACAACGGATTCACAGAGTCGACGAAATATGATTGATAATTTATGCGAAGCATAAAAATCAGTGTTACATAATTAATAAAAATATTAGGAGCATAAACATATTCAAATCAACGTAAAATAAATTGTCAAAAAAGGCTTTACTGACGCGTCAGTGCGCCGTCATGGTCTAATGTCAACTTCACTGAAAAATACAAATGAGTAGTGCTTCTTGAAGGTTTCGACGAGATGAATCCAAAAATGATGCTAGTTTTTCAAGACGAATGAGGTGCTGGCTAGAATTCGAGAAAGCAACTGCGACAATGGTGGAAACCCGTTTTTTGAAGTGTAACGATTGGTGATCTTGATCATAGATAATGAAATACGGTGTTTCGTGGAATTCAGATATGGTATTGGTTTTCATTGGTAATACTCATAGTGGCTGGAATCTCAATCTAAACATGGTAGTGTGATTTTTGACGAAGAGAAATAAGGTACTTTAAGTTCCGATTCGGGTTAGGGAAGATAGAGGAGATGACAAAGATCACGAATAAGGAAGAATTATATTAGAAATGTAGAACATATTTCCTAATATATTATGGTCTCGGTTTTTCCTAACTATGGTCATGGTTGAAGAGACAAGTAGAAAGGAAAATGGGTTAAGCGGCGTTGGAAATATGATGAAGAAGAAGAGCGTGTTTTTTTTTTTTTTTTTTTGTAAATGCATATGGAAGGGTGCAGATAGCATATGTATAGGTGCATGAGTAAAACAGATTGTAAGGTCCAACACATGAAAGTCTAGTTTGTATCTGAGGCAAAAATAGGGGTGCAATGAGCAACTCACAAGTGTAGGAAAAAAAGACTCAATTCAATAAGAATAATAACTCAAATTAATATGCAAAAGTAGAAAATAGGCTTGTAAATAATTGTCTTGTCCAAATTTCATTTTCTAGTATTTTTAAAAGTACTTAATAAACAAATAATTTATTTTACTCATCCACACTATAAACTTTTTCTCCAAAATACTCATTTTAACATAATATTAATCTTCATTAACATAAATAAATAAATATAATTTTAAGCACTAAATCAAACATGTATAAAATCATCAGATCATACCAAACATACGTATAAAGAAAATTAATCATAATATTTATCTACATATATCTTAAAACACTTTAAATATCAAATTAACTCGATAAAATAGTATTTTAATTAATTAAAAAATCTATTATAAAATTTGGAGTGTTACAGATAGTGTAAAGAATTATATTAGAAATATAAAACACAGGAAAATGATATAACATATTCTAAATTGAATTAATTCAAAAAGATATGATTTAATATAATAATTTTCCATCTATCCCTTATTAGTTTTTTGAAAGTTAAAATGATTAATTTTTTATTGCATAATTTTTTTCAATGAAGCTAAAATGTTTGAATTACATGTGTTAATTTTTATTGTAATAAGTTTACGGTGCACCATTGAGTCAAAACATGTAAAATCACATAAAAAAGAATCTTAAATTAATAAGAGTAATGAATATAATATGACCGGGTCAGAAACAAGAAAAATAGAAGTAATAGAATTTTTTTATGTTATGAAATAAGAGATAAAATATTCATCTTTTAAACACGTTAATTTTTGTATAAGAAAACCATAATGCACAAATTAAAACTTTTTTACTTCTAAAGAAACTTGAAAAGAAAAGAAGATCAAACTCACATATCAAAATGATTAATATATGATGATTAACAATTGAATAATTTAGAATATATTATTTCATTAATTTTATTGTTTCGTCTACATAACTTTCATGATAAAATACATTGATTAAGTTACACATTAAGTGAATTCTTCTCTTCACCGTGTCGTAACATATTAGGTTTCCATTGAAAACATTGTATAGAATCCTTTTTAATCTTACATGGCCCAGACTCATTTATTTTCCAGCGACATTCATGTACGCAACTCTCTTGATCTCGTGTTTGATCATAAATGTCAAACCTACGAAAACCATTGAGCCATGAAAATGAACAATAGTATAAGGTTATATCTAAAAAAAAATTAGGCCTTAAGCTGAAGGTGTAATCTTCTCCAAACTTTAATACTTTATACCCAAAATCATGATTTTTATCTTTACATTGAACACCGAGCTGTAAGCCACCGGTTAAGTTGTTAGTAACGAAAACAGTTACTCTGGGTTTTTCGATGATATTGCTTTTAGAGCCATCAAACTGCAAAGCAACAATAATAGTTAGTAATAGAGAAATAGATAACACAAATTTGGAGACGGAAACCATCTTATTGTGCAATAAATTATTTGATGCTCATATATTGAAACTTATGATATTCTTATAGTTATATATAATTTTGATGAAAAATGTTCTTTTTATATATACTATTATTGAACGTCGTGTTAGTGAATTTTTTGTTTATGAAATTATAAATGTTAAGTCAACGCAATATATAATATATAAAGTTTTTAACAAATTTGAAGTCAACACAGTATTTTTTTTAATTTCATTTCATTTAAGAAAAAATTGTTTTTAATGATAATTTTTTTTAGTATCAAATAAGTTTATTTTTTGAAGATTACTACACCTCCGTTCTTAAAAAAAATATCTTCAAATTTTTTTTTTATCTCTTTTAATTAGACCCTCTTATCATTTTTACGTGAATTAATTATTTCTTTATCTGTATATTTGAATTATTTTCGTGTGATATTTGGATTATTTTTTAATAAAAATTTACTTTATACAATTAAATTGAAAAATTATTACTATTACG
>JBBPBQ010000004.1:215249-263847 GCA_037974755.1 Cicer yamashitae
CTACATTGTTTGTGTCAAATATTTTCATATTCATATAATAATATATGTTATATCATTTAATGAGTATGACAAATTATGTGTTTATAAGTTTATTATATGATGTGACAACATATATGAGGAACATTTTTACATTATTAATGCATATAAATCAATGTGGCTATGTAGAAAATTAAAGAATAAAAAATAATTAATGTAAATTTTTCATGTATTTATAGAGTGTATGCTTTCTATTTTCTTTAGTTTGTTGTCACTTGATTTAGTGATTAATTATAAAATTCTTATCACTCAGAATAAAAAATACTTTTATTGAGAAAAACAATATTTTTTTTTAAACTCGTGGCTTCGGCCAAAGTAAAATCTCTTATCTAAGAATAGTTAGATAAGAAAATATAAACATGAATACTAAATTTACATATCTAATTTATACCACTATTGAAACAATAAAGCATATCTAAAAATGATTATTACGCCTTATGTCCAAATGTTTGAACCAAGATAGCATGTTATAACAGTGATAGAATTAAATCCATCTTTCAATTGCTTTCACTTCTTCTGACAAAATAACAAAAGTGTGAGATATTGATACAGTGTTACAAACAGGTGTCCTAAGAGTATACTTAAAAAATAAAATAAAAAAGTGGAAATTTTAATTTGAAACATCAATTAATTTAAAACTTTTGAGATATTCAATACACAAATTTTAAAACATTATAAATAATGCTACTTTAATGTAAATGTGAATTCAAAGAAAGAAAAAAAATAATGTTATTTTTCAGTTACCTCCATTTTCTTCACTGTATGTATGGTGTCAAATACCAACATAAATTTTGTTGACTTTTATATAAAATGAATACATGTGTGCCTTTCTTCTAAAACATTTTTGTAATAATTAGTCGTCCTGAAACCTTATTTCTATACTAGGTTTTTCAATATGTGTATTTATGGCACTTATTGGTATTTTTATATTGGGACCTAAGGTACGTTTAAGGACCAAATACAATTAGATCAACTATGGATCCCCAATGAAAAGGGCATACATGTTCATTTATATATAATTAATAAACATAAACAAAGGGAACTTAGCTTAGAAATATAGAGTAATGTTCTATTTATGGCTATTCATTTTACTTTAAATGTTTAAATATGATTTTGATCTCTGTAAATATAATTCATTTTAATTTTAGTCTCTGTAATTTATTTTATTTTATTGGTTAAATTGCAGTTTTAGTCCCTCTTTTATTATCAATTCACGGAAATAGTTCCCCTATTTTAAAAGTCGACAGTTTCGGTCCCTCCCTCAAATTTTTGAACTAAAAAAATGCGGAATTGACATATTTTTAATTACGTGACATACAATTCTATGATATAGAACCGTCTAGATGCATTAATTATTCATATGTCATTAATTAAATTAAAAATATGAAAAATTTCTGAAGTTGAAAACTAAGTTTTTACTGCGTTTTATTCTAACTTCATGAGTGTTAATCATTTTACATTATCATATCATATATCACGTTATTTAAAACATCTCACGTCATCATTTTGTAGTTAAAAAATCAGAAGGATAGACCAAAACTGTTGACTTTTAAAATAGGGGGACCAATTTCGTGAATCAGTAAAAATAGAGGGATTAAAATTGCAATTAAGTCTTAAAAATATGAAAAAAAATATGAAAAGTTTCTGAAGTTGAAAACAAAGTTTTTACGGCATTTTATTCCAATTTCATGGGTGTTAATCATTCTACATTATCATATCATATGTCAAGTTATTTTAAGTATCTCACGTCATCATTTTGTAGTTAAAAAATCAGATGGAGAAACCAAAACTGTCGACTTTTAAAATAGGGGGACCAATTTCGTGAATCAGTAAAAACAAAGGGACTAAAATAGTAATTAAGCCTATTTTATTTTTCCCCATGTAAATTTCAAATACTTTAAAAAAATGTCGTTTATATGATTTTTACTAAAAAAATTTTGAGATAGCTAATTTTAGATAATGTAAGATATAATGATTATTTAAAGTTACTAGCAGATAATTTTTTATTATTAAAATATTGTTTATAGTGCATGACTCATTAAAAATATATTTATTAATTTTTTACAAAATAAAATTCAGAAAAACCCCAATATTCATCCAGAAATTCATCTTAAACCCAAAATTTCATCTTCAACTCCATATTAATCTTTTTTTCAACCAACAAATTTTTAAACCCAAATTTCATATCTCTTTTTGTCCCCACTTTCTCTCTATTTCTAGAATTCCAACAAACCCTAAACCTCTTCAGAACAAACAATCACCGCACCTAATTCTTTAACTCCTTTTTATTGTTTTTAATGATAAATATTTTTAGTATAAAATAAATTTATTTGTTGAAAATTATTATGTACTACCTGCTTTCTTGAAAAACAGGATCTCTAAAAAATTTATTTCTTTTAATTTGACCCTTTTTTATTTTTAAGTGAATTAATTATTTCTTTGTCTATATATTGGAATGATGATCTTGTGTGACATTTGAATTATTTTTTAATAAAAATTTACTTTATACAATTAAATTGAATAATTATTACTATTATGAAAAATTTCACTTATACTATTTATGTATTAGATAACTATTTTTATCATATTTATGGTCCTTAAAAAATAGATTAGTAACACATAAATTGATTGCACACTTTGAGTGCCTGAAATCATCTTATTTGCACAATAAATTAGTTTATACTTTGATATGAAAATATATAATGTATTTCTTGTTAAATATATATAATTTGTAAATGTAATATTGACTTTTTGTAAAATCATCATTAATTTTACTTTAATTAATAATAATTTTTCGCATCTCCAATTTTTATAAAATTATTGTAATGTTGTATTACTAGTTATTATTTTTTGTAGTTAATATAATATTATTTTCTGTTATCAAATAAATTTGTTTGTCAATTATTACTATATCTGTTTAATTTTATTTGACAAAATCTATTTCTATAAAACAATTAAATGGTCAAATTAGTGCTTGAAAAATAGTGGACAAAGTTTATTATTTACATTGTTTATGTCAAATATTTTCATATTCATATAATAATATATTGTTTAAGTCAAATATTTTCATATTCATATAATGATATACATTATATCATTTAATAAGTATGATAAGTATGTGTTTGTAAGTTTATTATATGATGTGACGACATATTATGCATGAATAGACAACAATTTTACATTGTCAATACATGTAAGTTTCTGGTCCTATGATATTGTGTCTGGTTTGCTTTGTTCTTCGTACTAATTACGCGATCTTTCTTCTGAAATTGAACTTATTTTTGTTGGAACAAATTATATATTTGAGAGGAATTGAATTGATAAGAAGAAAGCAGAAAAATTAGAATGTTTGAGAAAAAACGAAGATTGATGATCAGTCTTGAAATGGAGACTGATAATCAATCTTGGATCAATCTTGGATTCGAAAAATGAATTCTACACACATATGCTCTTGGTTCTACTTCCTTTTATAGGAGCAGTTCTCTACTATACAAGTTTATAACCTCCTTAACTAACTTTTAACAGTACTCTAACTGTCTTCTAACTACAATTTACAAAACACTTTGAATTATATTTAACATGCTCCCTAATTCAAAGTGATTCAATTTGATGTTACTCCAAGTTTGTTCCTCATCTGTTTGCACTGATTGAGTTGGTTGTGCTGCTTGAGCTGGTTGTATCACCTATCTTCCAGTCCCATCTTTTAGATTCATCTACCAGTATTTCCTTGCTTATCAGTACCTTTTCTTTGTTTGGATCAAATAGCTTATAAGCCCCAGTTGAGTCATACCCCATCAACACCATCTACTCAGCCTTATCATCCAACTTTCTTCTATTTTGGACAAGCACATGTCTGAAACATAGTGAGCCAAACACTCTTAGATGACTCACATTTGGCCTCCTACCAGACCAGACCTCTTCAGGTGTCTTAGTGTCAAGTGTTTTGGTTGGACACATATTAAATATACATACTGCAGTTGACATTGCTTCTCCCCAAAACTTGTGAGGCATTTTCTTTCCTTTCAGCATTCTTCTAGCCATGTTCAATATGGTTCTATTTCTTCTTTCAGCAACTTCATTGTGTTGTGGTGTGTATGGTGCAGTCACTTCATGTAGCATTCCTTCTTTTTCACAAAACTCCTGAAAGTTGTGTTCTCCTCATCCATCTGTCCTGATTACTTTCATATTACAGCCACTTTGATTTTCTGCCATCACTTTGAACCTTTTAAACACATCAAGCACTTCACTTTTTCTTTTAATTAGATATATCCAGATTTTCCTTATGAAATCATCAATGAATGATACAAAGTAATTGTTTCCTCCTATTGACATTTCTTCAAATGGACCACAAGCATTAGAAAAGATTACCTCCATCATCCTTGAAGATCTAGTTGGCAATTCTGATTTAAATGAGTTTCTGTGTTGCTTGGCCTGACAGCGTTCCTTACATATCTCCTTTGGTATTTGAATTTTAGGAATTCCTAGCACATGCCCCTGCCCTACAGCATCTAAAGACTTCTAAATTTCAAGTGACCAAACATTTGGTGCCATAGCTAGTTTTCACTTCTGACTTCAGCAGCCAAGCACTGGTTTTCATTGATTTGAATTTCAATTTTGAAGGTTCTGTTCTTGGATAGTGGTGCCTTCAAGATAAGCCTCTTTGAACCATCAAACATCTTCATTTTCCCATTTTCCATCTTCATTGAGTATCCTTTTTCCAGCAATTGTCCAAGACTTAGTAGGTTATTCTTCATGTTTGGCACATACAACACATCACATATGAAAGATTGTTTGCCATCTCTTCTCTGAATCAATATCTTGCCAATTCCTTCAGCTGTCACTGTGCTATTTTCTGCAAATTTGATCTCTCTCTTCACCTTCTCATCAATGCTTACAAACCACTCCTTATGACCTATCATGTGATTGGAGCAACCTGTGTCAAGATACAACAATTCTAGGCAATCATCATTTGTGCTTGTGGCAGCCATCGGCAACACTTCATCAGAATCAGAATCATCTGCCTGGGCCAGCTGAGCTTCATCATCCTTTCTCTTCACCTTCTTTGATCTACATTCATCAACAAAGTGACCCCAATTTTGACAATTATAGCATTGAATCCCCTTCTTGTTAAATTTCTTCTTACCTTCTTTGTCACTATTTGCTTTCTTGCTATGACTGTCAAAACTGTTTTGATTCTTTGAGGGTCCAGTAACTTCATTAAGATCTTGCTTCTTGTTCCACTTGGATTTTCCCTTTTCCTTCTTGTATTTTACTCCATCTTGATTGAATTTCTTGATGATCTGAGCCTGCAGTTCCTGCACTTGTGTGCTTGTTGTACTTCTTTCTTTTACTCTCAACTTATGAGCTTCCAAGGAGCCTTGCAGTTCTTCCAGCTTCATTGTGTCAAGGTCATTTGATTCCTCTATTGCCACCACTATGTGATCATATCTTTATGTTAATGTCCTCAGAATTTTTTCAATAATCACCACCTCAATCATCACTTCTCCATTGGTTTTCATCTGATTAGTGATTGCCTGCACTCGATTGAAGTAGTCAGCCACATTCTCATCCTCATCCATCTGCAGCAACTCATATTGCCTCTTTAACATTTGAAGTTTTATTTTCTTGGTCTTTTCTCCACCTGTGTAGTACTTTACCAGGATGTCCCATGCCTCCTTTGATGCAGATGCCTTTGAGATTCTTTCAAAATTGTTTGAGTCAACACTCTGCTGAATATAGAACAATGCCTTGCAGTCCTTTCTTTTTGAATCCTTGAAGCTGGCTTGTTGTCTTTCTCTCGAGCATACAACTGTTCATATCCATCTTGTATCACTTCATACACTTCTTGAGCTCCCAGCAATGATTTCATTGATGCACACCATCTTTCCCAGTTCTTTCCATCAAGTATTGGCAACTTTGATGGAAAACTTCCTAATCCATTCATGACTCTTTTCTCTCTTGCACTCACACTTG
Source organism: Cicer yamashitae (assembly GCA_037974755.1). NCBI lineage: Eukaryota > Viridiplantae > Streptophyta > Magnoliopsida > Fabales > Fabaceae > Cicer > Cicer yamashitae. Next base: position 221,259 of record JBBPBQ010000004.1, read on the forward strand.
TGTTTTCCAATTCTTGATGAATCAAAACTCTTTATCACTCGTGTTTCCCTTGAATTAAACCTAGATCTTGATGTCAATTTGTTAGAATACTTCTATTTGTGATTGTTAAGGTAAAACGATTGAGAATTGATAATAGAGGAACTGAAAGAATCAAAATTGAATTATTACTTGCTGCACAAGTAATAGAGCTAGTATATAGTTTTTATATCAAATTGTTTGCATAGTTCACTTGTAACCAACTTCTTAACTTCCTTAACTGTTTCTAACTTCCATAACGACTTTTCTAACTAACATTTATGAATTACACATTTAATATGTATCTTCTCAATTCGTCTAGAAATCTTAATTTCCGATCCCTATTATGCTTAATTTTTCAATGCTTTTACTGTTATTATTAAAAAGATCATAGTAACTACTTTATAATTACCTAACTTTAACAGAAAGGAATCTAACCAACAGAATGAGAATGAGAATGAGAATCAGTTAGAGATTTACCCTTTACTTTTTTTCAACATTTTACAAATTGAAGCAAGAAACCCTAACTAAACCAGCATCAATGATGAAACAAGATGAAGAAGATAACTGTAACAGCAACAACAGCAACTCGTATCGAAAGAAATCAATTCCATTGTACCAGAAAGCAATCTCTGGGTCATTGGGAGGGATTGTGGAGGCTTCATGCTTGCAACCGATTGATGTGATAAAGACCAGATTGCAGCTTGATAGATCAGGTAATTACAAGGGAATAGTTCATTGTGGTGGAACAATTGTGCGATCCGAAGGGGTACGGGCTTTATGGAAGGGATTGATACCTTATGCCACACATTTGACCTTGAAGTATACTCTTCGAATGGGTTCAAATGCAGCGCTTCAGTCACTCTTTAAGGACCCTCACACTGGGAAGATTAGTAATCATGGCCGCCTTCTTTCTGGCTTTGGTGCAGGGGTGCTTGAAGCTCTTCTTATTGTCACGCCATTTGAGGTTTCACCATTTATTTTATTTTCCTTCATTTTTATTTTAATAGACTTTGCAAAATTTTAATCATCTTTAAAAACTATCAAGATTTGTAATATTGATTTCAAAGTATTTATATCACAAAAATTTATAAGATTTGAAAAGATTTTTATAGATTTATAAGATTTTAAAAGATTCAATGAATTTTAAGCCATCTTTAAAGAGAAATGACTACAACACACTTTCAAACAATATTCTCAATACATGTTTCTTTTATTTGTTAAAATTCAAATTATTCCCAAAAATTTCAATTCCACATATTTAAGAATTTACAAATTTGATTAACAATCCTTTTTTATTGTAAGAGTTATTATCATAATATGTAATATCTTGAATACCACCTGATTTTGTTGTCCTCTTAAAGTAGCGGATCTTGAACTGAAACATTGGGTGGTCAAAATTTTAAAATTTTAATAGATAAATAAAAAGTATAATATTGTATTGCATATAAAAATTTTAATTTGTAAATTTACAAAAATATATTGGAGAGAGGTAGTAGATCAAATTTTGGTTTACATTTTTAATAATTAAAAATAAGTTGAAATTTAAGTTGAAAAATTTATTTTATTTTATAATTATAGTAGTTGTTTTTGTAATGTTTTTATAAATTATTCCCTCCAGTTTTTTGATAATAGACATGTGGATTATAATTTAGTCTACAAAAAGTTATGTATTTGCTCCAGGTTGACTTAAAGATTTTGGAGACTCTATTCTAATCTTAAGAATTGAGTCTAATAAAAAATACAATTTTAATAATTTTAATTATTGAATCTAATAATATTTTTTAAAAAATTATTTAAAACTTTAGGGTGGTCGTGGCCACCGACGTCCTAACGAAGATCAGGCCTATTAAAAAAATTTAAAAAACTTAATTGAATATCTAAGGAATTATTCCCGATCTTTTAAAATCTTAATTTAATAACAAAAGATTTTTTTATAATAAAAAAGTATTTGAAATTCTCTAGAAATCCCAGTTCAATAGACCTCTTAGGAAGCAACTCTATGCATAAATAGATTTTGCACCTCATATCTTATGAAGTGCAATAAATCTGTGGTGTATGGCAGTGTTGACATCCTGAAAATGGTTGAATTGGTGGACTCGGGGGCATCTCATAATTGTGTTTTGGAACTTGGGAGACTTTCGGTCTGCAACCAGAAGGCGCTCAAGAATATGCTGTTGAGATTGGGGATGGTTATATATTAAGAGGAAGAGGGTGTGCAAATTCCTCAATAAGAATATCATTCAGGATTTCTATTTGTTAGAATTAGGTGTTGATGTAGTGCAGGGTTATGTGTAGATATGACCAGGAGATATTCATGCAAATTTTAATAAGCATTTGTTGATAGTTAAGTTGAATGATTAGGCTTTATCTGCACGGTGGCTTCCTTAAATGTCATGATGAAGAAGCTGCAAAGAGAGGCCGAAGGTGATTCATTGTGCAGGGCCGACCCAACCCATTATGAGACCTAAAGCGAAATTATCAGACGGGGCTTTTTCAAAGTTAATAGATAAATTGTTAATATTTTTTATTTAAAATTAATATTTCGTACTTTTTTTGATTCAAAATCATTTATCAAATTATTGTAATTGATTTCGTTTAACAATTCTTTTTCGGATGAAAAAGAAAAGAATAAATTACAAACACATACCTTAATATATTTTGGCCACTGACAAGAGCTACTCATACAATGAAAATTCAAAACGAAAAATAAAATCAAAGCAAGGAATAAGGAAGTAGGGTCAAGGGTGAAAAAACTTTTTGTCGTATTGATAGGAAAGTTTCAGACGAAAGATTCTAAGAGACATTTTTAGTAAAAAACAATGCCTTTAATATAAGATGGTTTTTAGTGAAAAAGAATGCATTTAATATTAAAAGATTCTTCCAACGGTATAGTATCTCATCCTTATAAATAGTTACATCGATTTTAATTGGCTAATTAAAATTTTTTTGAAGACCTTTTTTGTTTCTGCATATGGTTAAAGAGTTTTGATAATATATTATTGGGCCTCTATACCGCATAAAAATTAAAGTAAAAAAATTATTTTTTGGCGAGGCCTAAAGTAAGGGCTTTAGGCGCCTCCCCATTGGGTCGGCCCTGGCATTGTGCCAAAAAGAATAGAGGGATTAGAAGAGCTATTGAAGGAATAGAGGGATTTGGTTCAATGGAGCAGAAAAATTGCATCCTGAAAGATGTTGTGACCATGAAAGGATTACCCACACGGCCACACCACTGAAAGGATGGAATTTAAAATTTTGTGAAGGATGCTAGCAGTTGGCTTGATACATCCTAGTGTAAGTCTTCACTCCAATCAGTTGATTTTAGCTAAGTAAAATGATGGGAGGTAGTGTTTTCGTGTACAGATTATAGTGCATTGAACAACACTGCAGCCCCTAACAATTGTTGGAACAAGTTATATATTTGGGAGGAATTGAATTGAGAAGAAGAAAGAAGAAATTGAAATGTTCAGAAAAACGAAGATTGATGATCAGTCTTGAAACGGGACTGATGAACGATCTTGGATCAATCTTGGATTCAATCTGAATTCTTACAATTATGCATTTGGTTCTATTACCTTTTATAGGAGCAGTTCTCTATTATACAAGTTCATAACCTCCTTAACTAACTTCTAACAGTCCTAACTAACTTCCAACCATCCTAACTAATTACATTTTGAATTATCTTTAACATGCCCCCTAATTCAAAGTGTTTGATGTTAATCCAAGTTTGTTCCTCATCTCTTGAAACTTTACCCTCTTCAAGTTCTTAGTTAGAATGTCAGCCTTTTGATCCTTGGTGCTACAATGCTCCAATTTTATTTTGCCTTTTGTGACTTGATGATCCCTTAAGAAGTGAAATCTCGTTTCTATGTGTTTGCTCCTCCCATGGACACTTGGGTGGCTTGCTAAGTCTATAGCTGATTTATTGTCTATCTTCATATTCACCGCATCATTACTTCTTAATCCCACATCTGCCATCAATTCTGCCAACCATACAGCTTGGCATGCCCCCATGGATGCAGCCACATATTCAGCTTCACAAGTAGATAATGCGACTATGCTTTGCTTCTTTGAGCACCATGAGATTGGTGACTCATTTATCATGAAAACATAGCCATATGTGCTCTTCCTATCATCTTTATCTCCACACCAATCTGCATCAGTGAAACCTATCAAACCAGCTTCAATTCCAGCCTGCTTCTTAGCATAGTGCAGTCCTAGCTCGCTTGTTTCCTTGATGTACCTCAAAATTCTTTTGGCTGCCAAATAGTGAGATGTTCTAGGCTTTTCCATGTACCTACTAACTATTCCAACACTGTGAGCTATGTCTGGCCGTGTGTTGCACAAATATCTCAATGAACCTACCAACTGCTTGAATGTGGTAGGGTCAACCAGTTCCTCATTGCCTTCTTTTGACAGGATCAATCCTGCTTCTGATGGAGTATCAGCCCCATTGCAGTCTTGAATCTTGAATCTCCTTAGTACATCATTCGCATACTTCTTTTGGTGCATAAAAGTTCTATTTTCTTTGATTACAAACTCAATACCAAGGAAATATGATAGCATGTCTAGATTAGTCATTTCAAACTCCTTTTCTATTCTGATTTTGAATTCATGAATTTATGCTTCATTGCTACCAGTCAACAGTAAATCATCTACGTATAAGCATATCAGCAGTGCAGGTGCTGCTTCTCTCTTCTTAACATACACTCCATGCTCATTGACACATTTTTCAAATTGCTGCTCAATGAGGAATCTATCAATCCTCTTGTTCCAGGCCCTAGGAGCTTGCTTCAAGCCATATAATGCTTTCTTCAGCTTGTATACACTATCTTCCTTGCCTCTTACTTCATATCCTGGTGGCTGCTTTACATACACTTCTTCCTCCAATGATCCATTGAGGAATGATGATTTAACATCCAACTGATGCATAGACCAGCTGTTGTAGCTGGCCATTGAGACTACCATATTTCTGCAAAAATCCCTTTGCTATAAGTCTGGCCTTGTACCTGGCAACCTGCCCATCAAGTTTCAATTTCAGTTTATAGACCCATTTCACATCAATTGGTCTCTTGTTCACTGGCAGGTTCATTAGCTCCCATGTCTTGTTCTTCTCTATGGCTTTGAGCTCTTCATCCATTGCTGCTCTCCGTCTAGGATCACTCAAGGCTTCTTCATCACTTAGTGGTTCTGATTCAGCCAACAAAGCAAAATGTGTTAATTCTCCATCTGCATTGATGGCTAAGTCAGAAGTTACTTCATATGTTTGCAATTTGATTGAAGGCTGCCTAGCTCTTTCAGATCTTCTCACAGGTGCAACAACTGGCTGACTTGTTGTTCCTGCAGGCTAGCTCTCATCAAGTCTCACTTCTTCTGCACTGCTGCCTGGACTGATGGAGCTAGCTGGTATGTATGGATCACTGCTACCTGGACTGATGGAGCTGGCTGGTATATCTGGACTGGCTACACTGCTCGAGCTAGCTTTATTTGTTTTCCAGTCCCATCCTCTTGATTCATCCACCAGTATATCTCTGCTTATCACCACCTTATTCTTGTTTGGATCATACATTTTGTAAGCTCCAGTTGCATCATAACCCAACAATATCATTTGTTCAGCCCTGTCATCAAGTTTCCTTCTATTTTGAGCTGGCACATGCCTGAAGCACAGTGAACCAAACACTTTCAAATGATTCACAGTTGGCTTTCTTCCAGTCCACGCATCTTCAGGTGTCCTAGTACCTAGTCTCTTGGTTGGACACCTATTCAGGATGTATACTGCTGTGGAAATTGCTTCACCCCAGAATTTGTGAGGCATCTTTCTTCCTTTCAACATGCTTCTTGCCATATTAAGAATGGTTTTATTTCTCCTTTCTGCAGTTCCATTATGTTGTGGTGTATATGGTGCAGTTACTTCATGTATCATTCCCTCTTTGTCACAAAATTCATGAAATTCATGGGATTGATATTCACCACCTCCATTTGTCCTAATCACTTTAAGGTTGCAACCACTTTGTTTTTCTGCCATCAACTTGAACCCTCTAAATACAGCCAACACTTCACTCTTCTTCTTAATTAGATAGACCCAGGTTTTTCTTGTAAAATCATCAATGAATGATACAAAGTAGTGATTACCTCCTATTGACATTTCTTCAAAAGGACCACAAACATCAGAGTAGATCATCTCCATCATTCTTGAGGATCGAGTTGGCAGTTTAGCTTTGAATGAGTTTCTGTGTTGTTTGGCCTGGCAACATTCTTCACACAGCTCCTTTGGTTTTTGAATTTCTGGAATTCCTAGCACCATTTCCTTATGCTACAACATTTGAAGGCTTCTGAAATTCAAATGTCTAAACCTCTCATGCCACAGCCAATATTCATTCCTGATTTCAGTAGCTAGGCACTTGTTCTGATTGATCTGGATATCAATCTTGAAGGTTCAATTCTTGGACAGTGGTGCCTTTAAGATCAATCTTCTTAAACTATCAAACATCCTCATTTCACCATGCTCCGTCTTCATAGAATACCCCTTTTCAAGTAGTTGTCCAAGGCTTAGCAGATTGTTCTTCATGTTTGGCACATACAACACATCACATATGAACGATTGTTTGCCATCTTTCCTATGAATCAACACCTTTCCTACTCCTTCTGCAGTTACTGAACTATTATCTGCAAATCTGATCTCTCTTTTCACCTTTTCATCAATACTCACAAACCAATCTTTATGGCCAGTCATGTGATTTGAACAACCTGTGTCAAGATACCACTGCTCTAGGCAGTCATCATCTGAGTTTGTTGTAGCCATTAACAACACCTCGTCTGAGTCTGAATCTTCAGCTGCCATTTGAACTTCATCATCCTCTCTTTGGACCTTTTTGGATATGCATTCATTTGCAAAATGCCCCCATTTTTGACAATTGTAACATTGAATTCCTTTCTTGTTGAATTTCTTTTGCTGTTGTTATCACCTTGGCTTGTCTTCTTGCTGACTTGGGCCTGCAGGACCTACACTTGAGATACTGAAGTTGTTGCACACCTTTCTCTTACTCTCAATTCATGAGCTTTAAGATAACCTTGCAAATCTTCCACCTTCATCTTATCAAGGTCCTTTGATTCTTTAATAGCCACCACAATATGATCATACCTTTGTGTTAATGTTCTAAAAATCTTTTCAATAACCGCCACTTCACTTAATGATTCACCATTTGTTCTCATCTGATTAACAACAATCTGAACACGATTGAAGTAATCTGCCACAGCTTCATCTTCTTCCATCTGCAATAGTTCGTATTGCCTTCTTAGCATTTGGAGCTTCACTTTCTTGGCCTTGTCCCCACCTGTATAGTACTTGACCAAGATCTCCCATGCCTCCTTTGAAGTAGATGCCTAAGAAATCCTCTCAAAGTTGTTTGAGTCCACACTTGCTGGATGTAAAACAATGCCTTGCAATCTCTCTTCTTGCATTCTTTGAAGGTTGTTTGCTGTCTTTCTGTTGGATTTGCACCAAGTTGTTCATAGCCATCTTGAACAATCTCAAACACTTCTTGATTCCCCAACAACGATCTCATTGATGCAGACCACCTCTCCCAATTCTTCCCATCAAGAATTGGCAAATTCGTTGGAAATCCTCCTTCATTCATGTTTTCTTTCTTTCTTTAACTCACACTTGTGATTCCCAATTTTGATTCCCCCTCACACTTGCACTCGTGTTTCCCAAGAATTATAACCCACGCTCTTGATACCAATTGTTGGAACAAGTTATATATTTGGGAGGAATTGAATTGAGAAGAAGAAAGAAGAAATTGAAATGTTCAGAAAAACGAAGATTGATGATCAGTCTTGAAACGGAACTGATGAACGATATTGGATCAATCTTGGATTCAATCTGAATTCTTACAATTGTGCACTTGGTTCTATTACCTTTTATAGGAGCAGTTCTCTATTATACAAGTTCATAACCTCCTTAACTAACTTCTAATAGTCCTAACTAACTTCCAACCATCCTAACTAATTACATTTTGAATTATCTTTAACAACAAATACCCTCCTGTGTTTGAAGAGCTGTTAGATGAATTATGGGGGGCTTACCTATTTCTTCAAGTTAGATCTTAAATCTGGTTATCACTACCAAGCCCCTAAGTCAAATTAATAGTTTCAAATGAGTAGAAGAGGGGCTATATGTAAGCATTTCAGGTATTGAACAAAGCATTTCAAGTTGCCAAATTTCATTGAAACTGATGCTTCTAGGGGAGACCATTAGCCACACTCTCTGAAAAATCAAAACTGATGTATGTATTATATATATGAACTGGAACTCCATGCGTAGTTGTCGTTAGCAAGTGGAATTCCAAGTTTGCATTTGTTGGAACATATTGTGTGAATTTTTTAAATAAATAAAAAAACGAAGTCCCGCATAGGAAAGAAATTTTTTTTGAACTCCCACATTGGAAAACTCTCCTATTTTGAGTATGCTAAAGTCCCACATTGATTAGAAATCATATGTGAGTTTGCTTCCATCACTATATAATGAGTTTCAACCTATTGTGAAAAGCACACCAAAGTTGGATGTTTTTCCCAACTTTCTCTTTTCTCTCTCTTTTATTCTGCTCGCCTATTTTTCGAGCCACTTTTCCCTTTTTTTCTGTCCCTTCGATTTTTAGAGTGGCTGTTATCCCGTAGTCCCTTCGATTTTTAGAGCGGCTGTTATGCCGTAGTCCCTTCGATTTTTAGAGCGATTGTTATGTCGTAGTCCCTTTGTTTTTAGAGCGGTTTTTATGCCGTAGTCCCTTTGTTTTTAGAGCGGTTGTTATGTCGCAGTCCCTTTGTTTTTAGAGCGCGACAGTTTTCGAAACTAAAAAATTAACAGCATTATATAACTTGTGCTATTTTGCAGGTTGTGAAGATAAGATTGCAGCAGCAAAAAAGCCATGAGCTTTTGAAATATAGAGGTCCTATGCATTGCACACAAATGATCATTAAGGAAGAAGGGTTTCGTGGGCTTTGGGCAGGTGTAACTCCGACTATAATGCGTAACGGGACAAACCAATCTGCCATGTTTACTGCCAAAAATGCGTTTGATGTGGTTTTGTGGAAGAAAAATGAAGGCGATGGTAAAGTTCTTGCTCCATGGCAGTCAATGATTTCCGGATTCCTTGCAGGTACGGCAGGTCCATTTTGCACTGGTCCCTTTGATGTAGTGAAAACAAGGTTGATGGCTCAGGGAAAAGAGGGTGGTGAAATGAAGTATAAGGGTATGATCCATGCAATCAGAACAATATATGCAAATGAAGGACTTGCTGCCTTATGGAAAGGTCTTTTACCTCGTCTCATGATTATCCCTCCTGGTCAAGCCATTATGTGGGCCGTGGCTGATCAAGTTATTGCTTTCTATGAGAGGAGAGATCTTCAAACTTAATCATTCTATTCATATATAATACAATTCAATATCGCTAAAATTAAAAAAACTTTAATCTGCTAATAAACTTACAAGTCACAACATCAATGTTAATATCATAAAACTACAAAATATTTACAATTGTAACAAAACTTACAAATATCACAAAAACAATATTTTGTCCCAATATAATATATATATTTTTAAAGGACTGAAAATATTTTTTTTTAAGTTTTTGTAATTTCATTCTATTCATAACCTTTTTCTTTATTTAATTTAAAAACAAAAAGGTGACTATTGGGAAAGGGGATATTATTATTAATAATAATGACACTAATGACTATTATTATAATTGTTTACTATTGAAAAAAATAAATATTTAACATTTAGAAATTTTTAAAATTAAAATACTCTCAATAAATTTGTTGAGAGACTCTCTAACGAAATTAAAGGGGGTCATTTAAAATGCAATACAAATGTGAATGATCCTCTACCGACTACCTCTGAGGTAGAGAGATGTTTCGAGTTTCCAGCGTTGCCAAAGCCACATATCTTGTGGATCGACCTTGCTTTTGAGGTGGTTGATCCCTTTTATTGCTGATGAGGAGGAGGAAGTAACTTCGATGAGAGATACTGCGTTACAGGAAACTTGTGTGGTTTGTGGAGGTCACCCTTGTTACTATAGTTGTTAGTGGATGATCAAATTAGGTTTTTTTTTGTTGCATAGACCTTTGGTGCCTCACTTTTGGTGGTTGTACTTTTTTTTTTTGGATGACTATATCTAAGACATACATCGATAGTTGACTTTTGTTGGTGGGTCCATGTTCCATTTTTTTTATGCGACCATGTGGGGATAACATTCTAGGAGCAACACTTTTATGTAGGTATCTGCCGAGAATACCTCAGGCGTATTAGAGATTTTCTGATAAGTCTCATAGCTCTGATGTATTTTCTAGTTGTATATTTGTAAAACTAATCACAATAAAAAATACTCATTCCATAGTACTTTTTAATTAAAAAAAACAACATAAAAATAATGAAATTTATAATTCCTAAAACCTAATATAACCAATAACTATCTACCATTTATCAATATTTTTATAAGTACAATTCATACCGTAACTACATATACAATTGATATGTTTGACAGAGGTTCAAACCTAAAACATTCCTCTTTTCCATATTTATTATATGAATTTTACAGTTAGACTTTACAAAACTAAAAACAAAATCTAAATTTGCCAATAAAATAAAATGCAACCGGAAAACCACAAATATAATAGGAAAAAACTATTGAGGTACGATATAATATGCTTCATAAACATTCACCCAGAAAAAGGAAAATACTATAACATATTATAAATTGTATTAATTTACAAAGATATGATTGAATATAATAATTTTCTATCCATTGTTAGTTTTTTGAAAGTTGCAATAATTATTTTTTATTGCATAAAAGTTTTTTAAGAAGCAAAAAAGCTTTAATTATATATAATTCTAATTGTAATATTTTGTGTTTTAGGGTGCAGCTAGGTTAAAACAGGAGGGAAGGAAAATTTCTTATTATTATTATTGAAACAGAAACAGTACAAATATATATATATACAATGCTGCCAGCTATCTAATGAATGCAGAATAAAGTAAAAATAAATTAGGAAATAAATCAAATCAGAGTGATTTGATTATTTCCCAAAATATAAATAAACTTAAATAGAAAATCAACTAATAAACACAATCATATCAGATCTGATTGCTATATGTCAACACCCCCCCTCAAGTTGGTGCATATATGTCTAGCATGTCCAACTTGCTTACAAGAAATTCAAAACTGGGTCTGAACAGTCCTTTGGTAAGGATATCAGCAACTTGTTGTGAAGTAGGGACAAAAGGCATGCAAATCAGACCTGCATCTACTTTCTCTTTTATAAAATGTCTATCAATTTCAACATGTTTGGTTCGGTCATGTTGAACAGGATTTTGAGAAATACTAATTGCTGCCTTGTTGTCGCAATACAGCTTCATTGGAAGATTTATAGGAAGTTTAAGCTCTTCTAAGATTCTTTGAAGCCATAGGATTTCACAAACACCTTGGGCCATTGCCCTATACTCTGCCTCAGCACTGCTTCTAGCTACTACATTTTGTTTCTTGCTCCTCCAAGTAACTAAGTTTCCCCAAACAAATGTGCAGTAACCAGATGTTGACTTTCTATCCGTGATGGACCCTGCCCAATCTGCGTCAGTAAATACCTCAATGCCTTGTTGATCAGTTTTTTGGAAAAACAGTCCCCTTCCGGGGGAACTTTTGAGATACCTTAGAATACGGTAAACAGCCTCTAAATGTTCTTCATGAGGTGAATGCATAAACTGACTCACTAAGCTAACAGCAAAGGCTATATCTGGACGAGTATGAGATAGATAAATTAGTCTTCCTACTAATCTTTGATACCGAGATGTATCCACTGGATCACCACTGCCATCACTACCAATTTTCTGATTAGGATCTATTGGAGTATCAACTGGCCTACAACCCATCATCCCGGTTTCTTTTAGAAGGTCTAAAATATATTTCTGTTGTGATACAACAATCCCTTTCTTTGATCTTGCAACTTCCATTCCCAAAAAATATTTTAAAGACCCAAGATCTTTAATTTCAAACTCAGCAGCAAGAGATGCCTTCAAATTTTTTATTTCATTAGAATCATCCCCAGTGATAACAATATCATCTACATAAACGATCAATATAGTCATTTTACCTTCAGAAGAATGTTTCACAAACATGGTGTGATCGCTTTGACATTGAGAATATCCCTGCTTCTTAACAAATTGGGTGAATCTTTCAAACCACGCTCGAGGTGACTGTTTCAAGCCATAAAGAGACTTCTGAAGCTTGCAGACCTTTTGGTTGAATTTAAATTCAAACCCCGGGGGTGAATCCATATAGACTTCCTCCTCTAAATCTCCATTTAAAAACGCATTTTTTACGTCTAGCTGCTGTAATGGCCAATCCAAGTTAACCGCTAAAGATAAAAGAACTCTAATGGTGTTAAGTTTTGCAACAAGAGCAAAAGTTTCTGAGTAATCAATACCATAAGTTTGTGTAAAGCCTTTGGCAACTAGCCTGGCCTTATACCTCTCTACTGATCCTTCAGCCTTGTGTTTTATGGTAAACACCCATTTGCACCCCACAGTTCTCTTTCCCCTAGGTAGATCCACCTCTTTCCAAGTTTGATTTTTTATAAGAGCACTCATCTCCTCCAAGACAGCTTCTTTCCACTTAGGAACCCTTAGAGCTTGTTGTATATCTCTTGGGATCTCTGTTTTTGTCAGTTCACAAGTAAAAGCTCTAAATGTGGGGGACAATTTGTCATAAGATATAAAGTTACTGATAGGATGTTTTGTACATGCTCTTATCCCTTTTCTAACAGCAATGGGTAGACTAGAATCATCAAAGGTAGGTTCTAAAAGAACAAAATCATTGGGAACAGGTTCAGCAAAGACAAGATTATTATGATCAAAATTTTCAGAATTTTGAAAGGGTACAACAGAATTAGAAAGACTCGTACCTGTTGGATCCTTGGATGTTTGGCAGTGTTGAGGTTCTCTTCTCTGAGGCACTTTTTTTCTTAAGTATACGTGGTCAAATGGTTGGATACCTTCGTTACCAATCTCAACTGTCTCATTCTCAACTTCTGGTTCTGTCAAAACATTTTCTTGAATATTATGTTCATGGCTTTCTTGACTAGATTCACCCAAAGATTTTGTTTTGTTATTTTCCTCAATTTCTAGTATTTTCAAATAGGATTCTGTTATGTTACTTTTCTCACAATCTGTTTTTTCCAAATTGTTTAGAAAATCCAAATTTGCAATTTTTAAATATTGAACATCATCTTCTTTAATTATCCCCCCTTGAAGATGATTACCAAAAAAAGGAGTTTTTTCAAAGAAAGTGGCATCCATAGTCACAAAAATCTTTTTGGAAATAGGTTCAAAACATTTGTATCCTTTTTGATTGGATGCATAGCCAATAAAAGGGGGGGTGTTTATTTTTTCGTTCAGCCATTCCATTTTGTTGTGGAGTATCCACACATGAACTTTGATGAATGATACCTTGTTGTAGGAAAAACTCATTTAAGTGTTTATTAAAATATTCCCTTCCATTATCACTACGGAGAATTTTGATTTTTACTTGAAATTGGGTCAAAATCATTTGAAAAAAACTTTTGAAGATACTTTCAACTTCAGATTTTGTTGTCATTAAGTAAACCCAAGTTAATCGAGTGTGATCATCTATGAAGGTAATAAACCATCTTCTTCCATTAGGAGTAGGGTTCCTACAAGGTCCCCAAACATCACTATGAATTAATGTGAATGGACTAGATGGTTTATGCACCTGAGGAGAATAGGAAGAACGATGATGCTTTGCAAATTGGCAAACTTCACAAAAAAACTGATCTGGATTTTTATTCTTAAAATACTCAGGAAATAAGTGCTTCAAATACAAAAAATTTGGGTGTCCTAGCCTATAATGCCATAACATTATTTCCTCATTATTATGAACCAAAACTGAGTTGAGACAATTACTATGAAATTCCTCTTTAAGATTAGCCTCATCATCGAAGAGATAGAGACCATTGGCCTCTTTAGCACTGCCAATCATCCTCCCCGATTTCAACTCCTGAAATTGACAATTAACTAGGTTAAAAATAGCCAAACAGTTAAGATCTTGTGTTAATTTGCTTATGGACAGCAAGTTACATGACAAATTTGGAACATGAAGGACATTGTGAAGAGTTAGAGTTTTAGAAATAGGAATAGAACCAACTCCAGCTATGGTGGAAAAAGTACCATCAGCTATCTTTACCTTTTTATGACCTGCACAAGTACTATAAGTGGAAAACAATTTTGAGCAATTTGTCATATGATCAGTGGCTCCAGAATCGATGATCCATGGAGTTTTTGAATTTGGTTTGGAACTCAAAAGAGCAGAAGAGAAAGAGATACCTTTTTGAGCAAGAGAGGATGAAGAAGTAACTGACATAGAGGTAAAGAGCTTATATAGGTGCTCTAGTTGTTCCTTAGAGAAAGGAGATGTCTCAGAGTTAACTTTATTCTCCACATTTTCTCCATTTGCAGCTTGGAAGGCCTTACCCTCTCCATTTGGCTTCTTCTTCCAGTTGGGTGGTTTTCCATTAAGTTTCCAACAAGTTTCCTTAGTGTGCCATGGTCGTCTACAATGATCACACCAAGGTCGTTTTTTTCTTTCTCCATCTGCTTCGTATCCCTTTGCAGCCATAGCCGAACTCTCAGTTTCTTGCACCCTTGTACTATCAGAGTTTTGCAGCATAACTTTCCTTCTGGATTCCTCCCTCCTTACTTCAGAAAATACTTCCCTCAATGAAGGCAACGGTTTTCTGCCCAAAATTCGACCACGGACTTCATCAAGTTCTGGATTGAGTCCTGCTAGAAACATATAAACCCTATCATTCTTTTCTCTTTTCTTAAATCTGTTTGCATCTTTGGAATTCTCCCAATCATCCTCATAACATTGGTCAAGCTCCTGCCAAAGGACAACCATGAGATTAAAGAATGTTGTGACATCTTTATCTCCTTGTTTGGACTGCCACAAACGAGTTTTAAATTCATAAATCTGTGAGGAGTTCTCCAAGTCGGAATAGCAATCGCGTACAGCTTCCCACACCTCTTTTGCAGTGGAAATGAATAGGTAGGGCTTCCCAATGGAAGATTCCATTGAGTGAATCAGCCACCCAATGATTAGGGAGTTCTCTGACTTCCATTTTTGGTAGGCTGAATCGGTCTTCTCTGGTTGAGGAGTATCTCCAGTCAAGTAGCCTAACTTTCCCTTGCCATCAAGAGCTAACTTCACAGTCTTGGCCCATTCAACATAGTTTTTGCCATTCAGCTTTTGGATTAGAAGCTGTAAACCAGAGTTTATGGATAGTGGATCATTTGTGGTAGGGGTTGACACGATTTTAGGGTCACCAGAATTTTTTTCTGGTATTGTAGTAGTGGAGGAACAATTTTTTTCAGTTTGTAAGGACATGGTGAGCTGCCACAGGAGGGAAGGAAAATTTCTTATTATTATTATTGAAACAGAAACAGTACAAATATATATATATACAATGCTGCCAGCTATCTAATGAATGCAGAATAAAGTAAAAATAAATTAGGAAATAAATCAAATCAGAGTGATTTGATTATTTCCCAAAATATAAATAAACTTAAATAGAAAATCAACTAATAAACACAATCATATCAGATCTGATTGCTATATGTCAACATATTTTCGTATTAAATAAAATTTCATACTAAATCTAGTGCCTTTAAAAACTAGGTTTAGTGTGCACCATTGAGTTGAGGCAGGAAAATCACATATCAAAGGACTGAAATTAATAAGAGCAATGAAGGTAGAATATGACTAGGGTAAACATGTAAAACCACATATCAAATGGCTGAAATTAATACCAACACTAAGGTAGAATGTGACTAGGGTCAAAAACAAGAAGAAAAAAAACGAAAGGAAAAGGGAAATTTTTAGATTTTATGAAATATGAGTAACTTTTGAATGAGTTAACATTTGTATAAGAAAATCATACAATTCAAAAAACCTTTTTACATCAAAATAAATTAGAAAGAAATTTTGAGAGAGAAAATAAGATCAAATTCACATTTTGAAACGATCAATATAAGATGATTCACAATAGAATAACTTAAAATATATTATTTCATTATTTTTATTCTTTGGTCTACAAAGATTTCATTGAAAAATACATCGATTAAGTTACCCACTAAGAGAATTATTCCCTTCACCAAGTTTTAGTGTTCTTCCAATGAAAGCATTGTGCAGATGTCTTCTTTATCTTACATGGTCCATATTCATTTATATTCCAGTGACATTCTTTTTGGCAATTTTCCTCATCTCGTCTTTGTACATAAATATCAAAATAATGTAATTCATTTTTCCATGTAAATCCACAAAAGTATAAGACTGTATCTAGAAAAAAATTAGGCCTTAAAGTGAAGGTGTAATCTTCTCCATACTTTAAGGATTTATACCCAAGATCATGATGTTTGTCTTTACAGTGAACACCGAGCTGAATATCATTGGTTAAGTTGTTGGTAATGTAAACAGTGCATTTGGGTTTTAGGAACTCAAAGCTTTTTGCATCCTTAAACTGCAAAACAAAGATAATAGTTAGAAACAAAGAAATTGATAACACAAATTTGGAGACTGAAATCATCTTGTTGCGCAATAAATTAATAAGTTGAGACACAAATGTTGAATCTTATGATGTTCTTGTAGTTATATAATTTTTTGTGAAAAATGCTCTTCTTATATATACTGTTGAACATCATGTAATTATAAATGTTAAATCAACTTTTTTGTTTATAATATTATATAATGTTTTTAATAAATGTTAAGTCAATGCAGTATTTAACTTTTTTAATTTCTTTCAAGAAAAAAATGTTTTTAATGATAAATATTTTTACTATCAAATAAATTTATTTGTCAATAATTATTATGTACTACATCATTTATCTCTAAATATAAATCCTCTTGAAATTATTTTTTTGTCATATTTTATAAGACTCTCTTTTTATTTTCAAGTAAATTAATTATTTTTTTATGTATATATCCCTAATTATTATACATATTTTTCTGTAATAAAAAATAAATTCAATAATAATAACATAAATTAACTCTTTTTTGAAGGACAAATATGTAAAAACAATATCAATCATTAATAACTTTCATACAACTACAACTTTTTGTGTATTTAATGTTTTAAAATATTACTACATTAGTATTTAAAATTATTTTGTGTATTTAATGTTTATGAAATTATTCATAATATTAAATTTTTAGTTTTGACTAAATCTATTTTGTTCTATACTGATTAATAGTTTGATGGCCAATAAAAATTTATTCAGTTGGTAAGAAATTGAGTCATACAGCATAGACAAAAGATGATCGAGGTGAGCTATAATGAACCCTAATTTTTTTAACCTTTCTTTACATTACTTAGCTAAAATAATTATTTTGTAGCACCTTCGTGTGAAACTCTGGAATTAAACTTCAACTTTCACTTTTGATAATAAATTGGTGGATATTCTATCAGCGCTCTATAAACTTTGGTGTTTGTCTTAACATTGAGAATTCTATTTAATTTTTGTTTACAAAGCACAAATTATTATCTACATTGTTGTGACAACATTTTTTAAATAAAAACAACATTGTACTACGCTGTAATAGATATTTGTGCACTTTATTTTTTTATTTATTTTTTCATTTTTGACTTGGAGTCAACTTAAATAAAATCTTAATTATAACAGAAATCAATCTCGTCACCATGATTGTTACATACACTTAAGCAGTATACCATCTTGCTGCTTCTTAGATTATGGATGATAGTTATGCCACAATTTTATTATATGAATTATGAGCATTGTACTACTCTTATGGAAATCAATAATGAAATTACTATTCACATTCTCATTCTCTTAATTAATTGTGATTATAAATGGTCCTACTAACACAAATTGCTAATCACACCATACTATTTTATTGAATGAAAATTGTTATTTTCTTTTAATCGATGTTGATTGTGTATTTTTTTCAATGCAGCATACTGTTTATCAACTTTCTTTTAAAAACTTTTTTTTTTTTTTTATGATTCTTAACATGCATGCCCACATGGTAAAATATAAATTGAGAATTATGCTTATTAAGAGGGGTTTATACTCGTTGAGTTGAGATGATTTTTTCGAAACCTGAGACCTAAATCGATTAATTTTATTTTGGTTGAATTGAATTTTCAATCTGTAATTTTTTACATGAAACGCGAACTAAACCAATCCGATTATGAGTGAGTTGGATTTGTGGGCCATTGAGTTTTTTTTTTAAATGTTATTTAATTTTATACTTGAACATCTCAAAAATAATAAAAATATATCATAACATAACATTCGATGCTTAAAATACATACACAAATACAATAAAACACTTAAATCAATTAAACTAGCAACAAACTCTTAAATATAATCCACCAACTAAAATTAATTATACATCAATAATAATAAAATATATAAATATATATGACATGTTAATGAGTTGGGTTTATAGATTCAAAATGTTAAATCTGTTATCCAAACTTAATATCATTATATTTAAATGGATTAGTTCGGGTTAGACTCGAAGTAGAATAAGTTGAGTCAAAATACAAGTTTTAATTGATTTAGATAACTGAGTTTTCGGATTTATTCATATTCAAGAACACACTTAGTTACTAATCTTACTATTAACGTAGGAAAGATAATAAAAATTGTCTTAAAGATATCAAAAGCATGAAATTAACGAGATAGATATGTGGAATTTGATTGTCCGCATTTATATTTTGGATTTACTTTCATTGGGATTTGCTTTCATATAATTTTTATGTTATGTTTGTTATTTTACAATTATGTAACTTGGAATGAGAAGTTTTGAGGTTAATATTTGTGTTTAACTAATTCTAATGATGTAGTATAATTCATCCACACATTTTGTAAAGGCTTAAAAGTAGTATAAATTTTTCATTATCCTCGTTCTTAATCCACAATTAATTTCAACAATTTTCAACGTATCATTAATACTGAATTATTTTCAATGCATCATTAATACACAACTGTTTTCAATACACTAACATAAATATTACGTAGCCATTAATATTTAGTCATTCTCAAAGCACAATTAATGTTGGCCTATTCCCAACGCATCATTAATTCTCAACAATTTTCAATGCATCGTTAATGCTCTGTCATTCTCAAAGCATCATTAATGTTATTCATTTTCAATGTATCATTCTGAAAGCATCATTAATGTTATTCATTTTCAATGTACTATTAATATTCAGTAATTCTCAATGTACAATCAATATTTAGTATTTCTCGATGCATCATTAATTCTTAAATATTATCATTTAGTGTGGTAGATAATAGTAGAACTATCATACATAATTCGAACAAACCAAAGCATTTATGCATAAAAAATTTATGACATTACAACTCTGACAACTCTTGCATGTTGTCCAATTAAAAGTGATATTACGTGAGAATATAAGAATATACATAGTTCTTATGTATTTGTATGTATTGTTATGCTTAATATTTTCATTTGTTTGTTTGAATTTTGGTTGCAAAATATTAAGAACTTGATGAATTATGTACTCGATCCTTTATTTCAAATTTTGACTTTGGATTTTAACTTCTAGAGTTATTTAAGGTTTTCATCTTTTAAATTTAGAGGAAGGATTAAGCATTTTAATGTAGAAATACTAATCATATGTAAAAAAAATGTAATATTTTTTGTTTCTAAATGTCCTTTAAAGACATATTAGGACAATTTTTATTTCAATATTGTATCTCGATTAAATTCTTCTATATTTTTAATAAACTCAGGCATTGTAGGGGTATAGACTTGTGTGTTGCATGGATCAAACGTCTAGTTTAAGATAATATTGCTAATTCATTAGACCTACCTCATACCCCCAATGTCCTTCTCAATGCCTTTCTCCAATGTTTGCTTGAACGTTCTTTTGGTGATCCAAGGTCGTTTGATAACTCTTACAAATAAGAGTTATCTTCTTTTCTAAGATTATTACCTTAATATTAGGATTTAATAGCTTTTAAGTCACGCATAATTTTGTGCTTTAGTTTATTAGATTTTATGTGTTTTTCTTAATTGTGCAGGTCTAATGTTTTAAGTTGAACACAAAATGATGCATAATGCTTTAAGGAATATATGTTATCCCTTGAGTCTTGCCTCTTTTAAGGTTACAATTAGGGTTGACCCAGAAAGGAAAATGGCAGAGTATTATAAATAGATCTTGATGTTCTCACCATGCCCTAGGTCTGATTTGGCTGCACCTCCATTACTACATTTAATATTAATTCTCATCCCTTCCATTTTCATCCATTGAAGACTGGAGCGAGGTGTTGTATATCTGACTGAAGCAACTAGTGGTTGACAAATCTTTAGTCACTTGTTAGAGATTCACTTAGACTGTCTATTTATTTCTCACTTGTGGTTGTAATTGACTTATACCTAAGTTCCTTGTCTTTGCTTATTGTCTTGCTCACTATGGGCTAAAACACTTTGTTAGATTATGTTGAATTTTATTATGAAGTGGTATTAATCATGTGGTGTGTAATGGTGTGAATACATTTTTAAACTTTTTTTTCTTTCTGTTTTATATGTTTATTATGAACCTGGTTAACTTAGGATAGATAACAGTTCATTAAATAATGAAATCATTTAGTGAATAAAATTCACGTAGCTAATGTGGTAAATTAGTTAGTGGACCCATTAAACTAACTCAAAACTCTTAGATATAAGACTTTGAACCAAAAAAGTGAATGGACACTTTTAACTTAAGTAGAATAGAAATAATGAATACTTAGAGATAATCCCCTTAATATCATTCTATTTACTCATGTAGCTGAAAAACACATTAGGTTGGTTTTGCACTCAAATGTTGTAGCACCACGAAGCATCATTGATTTATTTAATCATATCAAAGTCCAAGGTAGTTTGCAAGGACCTTGATCGCTGCACAACTTCAATGTTGTGCAACTTTAATTGACTGAATGCAGAATTTCACTGTTAGCCAGGCCGTTTCCGAGGACTTAGTTCCTCGCAAAACGTTGTATTTTACTGTTGAACATATTGTTTGTCAGTTTATGTTAGTAGTGTGACTTTTCCTTCATTGTCGCTTCATATCTTTTACTTTAAAAAAAACACAATTTCAAATGCAGCTTTTGATGCACATACATACAATAGGTCAGTTCATGAAGGAAACACTTAAATTCAAAATGAAAGTAATTGATGCAATAATACAATTGTCTAATAATTCAGTTATGATTCATTCCTTGTGAAGGGAGTGTTTTAACTCAATTGTCTAACCAAGGGATGTTATGTAGAGAATATAAAATGAAATGTTAATTAAAATAAATAATGAATGAAAGAATTTTACAGACCCTTTTCCTCAATTTTTCAAACCAAGTCAGAAATAAATTCTGAAAATTAAAGAATTCCAGAAAGGGCCATATGGTGCTTAAAAATCAGTCTCATAAACATGTTTACCAAAAATGTAAACTGCATGTCACAGGATGGAGAAACAGATAAGTTAAAGATAAGTTTTGGTGATAGTCTCTTCCAGGTCTTGAAAGTCCCATGCATCATCAGCTAAATATTGTCCTGAACAAGAATTTCATTACAGTTACTAACTAGCTATGTCCACTACACACATAGATCATAGAGACAATGAATTAATCTTGAATTGAATTGAATGTCAATGGACAAGGCAATTTTACCGATTGAATCTCTTCGGAGAGCCGTTAAATGCGCGCAGCTACAAAAATTGAAGTAAATAAATAGTCAACAATATATTTATTAGCAACACAACTTTGATGTTGTTCTAATTGCAGAAAAGAAAGTCTTCTATAAGGAATTATATAAACTACTGCAATATAATACCTGCCAAGAGCCTTCCCAAAATCTGCACAGAGTGACCGAATGTATGTCCCTTTGGAACAAGTCACTCTAAAAATCAAATTTTGTCTGGAAAAATGGAACAAGTATGTCAGGGCCAAAATGAAAAAACCAACTACAAAATCTAGACATTTAATTTTCAATATACATTTTTATAAGGAGAAAGCTCCCTTTTATGAGAACAGTGATGCATAACATGTTTTTCTCAACATTTAATATTATTCACATGCATAACAAATTATGCATGTGTTAAAATATCATCTGTTGATTTTCTCATAAACCGTTAAAATTGCTTTCTTTACTCTCTAAAGTAAATTGCTCACATTGTAGGAATAGGAGTCAAACCCTAAAGATTTGTACTCAAATTGGATTTCATGAATGCTCATGATAACGTCGGTTCTATTTTATTGATGAAATTATTACTAGCAAAGGGCTTGGTAGTCAATTAAGTGCATTGCTATGGATCTTTACCGGTGTTGATATCAACTTCTATCAATGATCAACCTATATCTTGATTCAAAAGCAAAAAGGGGTACAAAAAATGGAGGCTCTCAAGTTACCTGTCGTCCAAGCTACGCTCTATGTCGAATTGGAAAATTGAAATTCGTCTAGGCGAAAGTTCAATGCTTTCTCCTCTCCTTGCTTTCTCATACAATTTTTCACCTCCAACCTATCACAAAGCAGTGATACTTGTAAGAAACTGGACAAGGTTACAACAACAACAAGCATTTTTTGTACCGGATGAAGTGAACTATATGGATAAAAAAACACGAAATTGTTTCTGTTAAAATATTATATTAGTATGTAAATAAAATAGATAGGTTGTTAGTATTCCTGTCTGAAAGTATTCCTGTCATTATGTTTGTTTAATACTCATAGTCTATATAAAGAACTTTCGTTGTGTACTTGAAACCCACGGGTTATTCAACATGTCTCTCAATATTTTTCTTCGCATTTAACATGGTATCCAGAGCCTATTGAGAGACAACCCTAATCGTCAACTACCCGGTGGACCCACTGTCTCCGGTGAAAATATTTTTTTTCGGCAAACCGTGTTCTCAACTCCGGTTTCCCCCACCCTGCCTTTGCTACGTTGTTCCCTCAATTTTTGTCCATCAGTCCACGCTCTGCCGTCACTGTCGCCGCTGTCTCCGACGATTTTTTTCAACGAACATCCACTCCAGCAGCGTTGTACATCCCAGATCAGCCCACCCCTCCACGCGCATCGTCAACAAGCCAACAACGCGCCGCCTACAACCACCGCGCGTGACGACGCGTCCGGCAACCGTTCACGGCGCCGCTTCTTCAGTGGCACTCGCCTCAGCCTTCTGATTCCATATCTGCCCTCAGTTTTCAATTTCGAGTCACGGATATACGAGTTCCAATTCAAACAGCCCTTGTTTTCCCGGTTCAAACGCGTTTTCTGGCACTCTTTACCGACCAAGACGTTTCAGTTTGAAACAAAGAGCATCTTCACCAACTACATCACCTCTCCTCTCTCTGTCGAAAAATTGAATGGATCTTGCAACAACATTTTGTTTCTTACTCTTCCAAGATATTAAATTTCCTCTGACAAGTACACAACCCTGAAGTGGATCGTCTATCAATGGGTGAGCCTGCCCAATTGACATCTGAGTAACCAACTATCTGAATATGTCCTCTATCTTCATAAATGAGACCTTTTTCAGGTGCACTTTTGATGTATTTAAGAATTCGGATTACAGCATCTACTTTAGAGTCTAAGTAGTTTGTTACTTTTATTGATGATTACTCTCGTTGTACATGGTTATTTTTAATGAAAAATAGAGCTGAACTGTTTTCCATTTTTGAGCAATTTTATCAAAAAATTAAAACTCAATTTGGTGTTTTTATTCGTACCTTACGAAGTGATAATGCTCGGGAATATTTGTCCCATCAATTTCAAAATTTTATGGCTTTCAATGGTATTCTACACCAAACGTCATGTCATCATACACTCCAACAAAATGGTATTCTCCATGGTAATGTTCCATTCCGTTTATGGGGGGATGCAGTCTTAACGACATGCTACCTTATCAATCGTATGCCGTCTTCTGTCCTTGATGGCAATATCCCTCATTCGGTCTTCTTTTCCCATACCCCTCTTCACCCACTACCACCTCGTGTCTTTGGGTCCACGTGTTTTGTTCACAATTTATCTCCTTTGGACAAACTGTCAGCTCGATCACTCAAGTGTGTCTTTCTTGGATATCATCGGTCCCAAAAGGGCTATCGTTGTTATTCTCCTACACTACACCGATACGTTACATCAGCCAATGTTACCTTTTTCGAGTCTGTACCATATTTTGAATCTACCCATATAGTTACTGAGCCCCATCAGGACATTAATCCCAAACCTCCTCAAGTAGTTATCCCTATTCCGCCCACTCGTATTCCTATTGAACCTGTCGAGTCTGGCCCCCAACCTCCACGACCACTAGGGACGGCAATATAACCCGCACCGGCGGGTACCCACCCAAACCCGCTTGATTTGGGCGGAGAAAACCCGTTTTGGTTGGGTGCGGGTGCGGATTTTCCCCGAAATTAAAATTCGTGGGCGGGGACGGGTTTGGGGTGGTGATATTCACCTCGCACCCAAACCCGCCCCGCAAGTAATATTAATGTAATTTTTAAATTTTATATACATATACCTATTGAATATACTAAATTTTTTTAAAATATTAAAAATTATAATCTTATCTCTATAGAAAATATTATTTTATTTTATAATTGTCTAATAACAATTATTTTATTATATTAATTATAATAGATATAATTTTTAAATTTATAATTATATATATATATATATGAATGGCTGCGGGTGTGGGCGGAGAAACCCGAACCCTGTTGCGGGCGGGGATGGGGCCTAAATTCTACACCCACTATGAAACAGGGGCGGGTGCAGGTTTTTCCCGATTAGTCGGGTGCGGGGGTAGATGAGGCAAAATCTGCCCCCGCCCCGTTGCCATGTCTAACGACCACTACAAACATATAAGCGTCGTCGCCCAACCTCTATTGTGCCTGTTCCTGTTCCCATTACAGGCTCTCCTCCGACGCCACCTCCGGATCCGACCCTGCCACCTGAGCCTAACCTTCCCATTGCTCTCCATAAGGATATACAACCCGTAATCCATCTCCTCATTATATTGATTTGTGTTATCATCGTCTTACTCCTTTGCATTACACTTGCTTGTCTTCTTTGTCGTCTGTTTCTATTCCTAAAACTCCAGGTGAAGCATTATCCCACCCTGAGTGGAGGCAAGCAATGTTTGATGAGATGTGTGCTCTACAAAGTTGTGGTACTTGGGAACTGGTTCCTTTACCTCATGGGAAGTCTTTAGTCGGTTGTCGTTGGCTCTATACGGTGAAGGTTGACCCTGATGGTAAGATTGATTGATTTAAGGCTCGTTTGGTGGCCAAGGGATATACTAATATTTTTGGGTTGGATTACAGCAATACCTTCTCACTTGTTGCCCAAATGGCATCTGTCAGGCTATTTTTCTCCATTGCAGCAATTCGACATTGGCCTCTCCATCAACTTGACATTAAAAATGCCTTTTTGCACGGTGATCTTGAAAAGGAAGTTTATATGGAGCAACCACCAGCCAGGGTTTGTTGCTCAGGGGGAGTCTTCCACCATGATTTGTCGGCTACACATGTCCCTTTATGGTCTTAAACAGTCTCCTAGAGCTTGGTTTGGCAGATTCAGCTCGGTAGTACAAGAGTTTGGTATGATTTGTAGAGAAGCCGATCACTCTGTATTTTATCGTCACTCAACCAAGGGTGCATCTATCTTATTGTTTATGTGGATGACATTGTTATAACTGGTAGTGATCAGCAAGGAATACTCTAGTTGAAACATCTTTCAAATCAGTTTCAGACTAAAGACCTCGGTAAACTCCATTATTTTTTGGGTATTGAGGTAGCCCAATCCAAAGATGGCCTTGTAATTTCACAAAGAAAATATGCTATGGATATTCTTGAAGAAACAGATCTATTAAATGCCAAACCAGCTGATACTCTTATGGATCCAAATGTCAAACTCCTACCTAATCAGGGGGAGCCTCTATCAGATTTAGGAATATATAGGAGATTGGTTGGAAAATTAAACTATCTCATAGTCACCTGTCCTGACATTTCCTTCGCTGTCAGTGTGGTAAGCCAGTTCTTAAATTCTCCTTGCCAAGAACATATGGATGCTGTAATCCAGATTCTTAAATACATCAAAAGTGCACCTGGAAAAGGTCTCATTTATGAAGATAGAGAACATACTCAGATGCCGATTGGGCAGGCTCACCCGATAGACGATCCACTTCAGGGTATTGTGTACTTGTCGGAGGAAATTTAATATCTTGGAAGAGTAAGAAACAAAATGTTGTTGTAAGATCCAACGCTGAGGCAGAATACAGGGTCATGGCACTAGTAACATGTGAACTCATCTGGTTGAAACATTTACTGAAAGAACTTCAATTTGAAGAGGCCAGCACAATGACACTAATATGGGATAATCAAGCTGCATTGCACATTGCCTCAAATCCTGTTTTTCATGAGAGGACCAAGCATATTGAGATAGACTGCCATTTTGTTAGAGAAAAGATCGAATCAGACGACATCATCACTAGCTTTGTCAATTCCAATGATCAGTTGACAGATGTTTTTACAAAATCATTGCGAGGTCCTAGAATTAGTTATATATGTAACAAGCTGGGTGCATTTGATTTATATGCTCCAGCTTGAGGGGGAGTGTTAAAATATTATATTAGTATGTAAATAAAATAGATAGGCTGTTAATATTCCTGTCTGTAAGTATTCCTGTCATTATGTTTGTTTAATACTCATAGTCTATATAAAGAACTTCCGTTGTGTAGTTGAAACACACGGGTTATTCAACATGTCTCTCAATACTTTTCTTCGCATTTAACAGCTTCCATCATAAACCATGTCTTTATAAATGACAAACAAAAGTCACGTGACAAAATTTCACACGATGCTGAACTGCTTTAGATGTGAAGCAAAATGCTGATCATATTGATGCATAAAAGCTTGTCTAAGTTGAAAAATCATTACTAAAATGACATATTTAATACCATGAATATAACATCCAACTTCAAAACTTTAAAGAAATTATAAAAACTAAATGGTTCAAGAATGGTAAGTGTTCTTACTTTAATAGCAGAGAACATAGGAGGAACTTGCCAAATCTCTCCACAAAAGGACAAGGCACTTTTCTTTATGTCCTCATCTTTGATGTGCTCCCATGGCTCACGCTGAATGACCTACATATTAAGCTGGCGCCTATGAGTGAAAAAATTGCATGCAGTTAAAATCAAAAAAAAAAAAAATTGCCATATGAATTTTAATTTCTAGGTCTGCTTATCATAAGTCACATTACAATGATTCACATGAATTACTCCAAGCTTGAATTGATATTCTTCATTCACAATAATACTTGTTTAATGATTTAAATTGCTCTTAATACACCATTTTCACTATATTAAAATCGATCAAGGTTCAAGCACCAAATATGACTACAGAATATTACAGTTGTATTAAAAAGACATACAAGTTGTATTAGTATAATGCTGGAAAGAATTGCATACTCCGACAGTCAATTTTTTCAGCTCATTATTTAAAAGTCTTAACAAGCACATTTGTCAATTTTGTATGTATGACATCAGATAGAAATCCACTAATGTACTAATGCTATAATTCAGCCTTTAAATTTGACAGTATTCAACATCTGTTATGTTTAGCACTGACATAGTGACATTTCAAATTGAAGGTGTCCGGGGTCCGACACCAGCACGACATTGACAAATATGGTTACATTCAATTAGTTCTATTTTTCAAATTATCGTCGGTATCGACATGCCAGTGTCGTGTTTGGTGTCTGTGGCTGCATCAGTACTTCATAATTTATACGTGAATTTGGAATCTGCAACTTCATAGGCAAAACTACATTTTCATTTAAAAAATTTCCAATTGATTTTCCTTTTCATTTACTGGTTCATAAACTTATACATGAGAAATAAAAAACAGATTAACTCACTGGTGAATCAGCATCCCATGTTGAAGTAGCCTCCCCTAAGCGGAAAACTCCACTATAACCCTTAACCATTCCTTGATATCTGAAGCATAAAAAAAAAAAATTCAGATCAAACATTTTTAACTAAAACAAAAATTGTAATATTGTGAAACAGGCTCCAAAACTTGAGAATCAAATGGAAACAAATCTCTATTTAACTTCAACAATCACCTATCCACCAGTTTTGTAGATTTACCAACACAAACAATCAATAAACCAGTAGCCATTGGGTCAAGGGTTCCGGCATGGCCTACCTGTAAATAATTAATACTGTAAGTCTACATAAAATGTGAATTTAAATACATGTGTACTGTGGAAAAAAACCTTTTTCACTTTGACAAGGCGACGCAGCTTTCCACAAACTGTAAATGAAGTCCAACCTGCCACAAATTCACATTTTATTTTTATTTTCACCGATCAACACATCCAAAAAAAAAACACTTTCAAGCATTTTAAAACTACCATGTTTAAGAACATATTGTTGCATATTGAAAAATCGAGTAAAATCATTGCAGCAATATCCACCAAATAAACAAAGATTTCAATCAAACTCCTACCCTACGAGATCAACGAAAATGAAACCAGGAAAACAATGAAGCCTATTCAACATCAACAATCACTCAATGTTGCAGAATAGGCATATGGCAATAACAACGTTTTCATCAAAAGTGTAGGTCATTCAGTCATCATGAGTAGTGTAGTGTACCAATGATAGTTATTATTTCCTAAAACTTGCATGTATTGAAATTTAACTGCAACAACTCCACTATATAACAATTAGCTCTTGTAATAATTCCCTAAAAGTAAATCGACTAGCAAGCAAATTGAAGCAAGGGTTCCTGCCATCATGATAACCACGCAGTCACACAATCTCGGCCTTCAAACGGCTCCTATTCCATCTTTGTTAACATTAACTTAAAACATGGGCCATCCGAACAGTCCAAGCCTGCAATAGTATGATTGTGTGACAGTGGACAATCCATTTCCATTTTCATAGTAAGAAATGTGAATAGTGAAGTGACTCAGTCACTCACGCAATCTCATCTTTCAGACGGCTCATATTTCAACTTTGCAAACAAGTCCAAAACACAAAGTTGGAACATGAATCGTCTGAACCCCGCTAATGGTGTGACTGCAAACAATCCATTTCCATTTCCACATGAAAGTAGTTCACTCACTCACCTTTAGGTTTGTTAACCAAAAGCACAGTACCATATTGACTATCCCAAACAGGAGGAAGACCAGTCCTCCTTGAAGAAAAAAACGGCTCTCCAACTTCAACATCCTTCTTCAAACCTTTAAAAAACTCCCCCACCTTCTTCTCACTATTAAGTTCTTTACAACCACCATCCTTCTTACCCTTACCCTTTTCTTCCCCTTTCTCATTCTCCTCAAAAAACACCAACTTTTTCTCAGCAACACCAACCTCATCATCATTATTATTATTATTCTCTCGACCAACACCAAAAACACCAACTTTCTTGTTCCTAACCTTTGAATATGCATTTACATTTGAATTTGAATTTGAATTTGATTGACCAGGTTGAAGAAAAGCCTTATCTAAACACTGATCAGGGAAAAACTTTTTCTCCAACTGATAAACCATTTTGTAATGTTTATCTTTCTCCCAAGGATAAGCAAAAGCATCATAAAAATACAATTCCTCTTCTCTCTTATGCAAAGTAGGAAATTCAACAACTTGAGGTTTCAACTCGACAAACTGTTCATCGTTTCTCCGATTATCGTCATCGGAATCAGACCCATACATTCTCTTCCTCCTTTTATTGTAGTATTTCCTCATGGCTTTATCAAGTTCGGGTTTTGATGAACCGGGTTGGTTTAATTCGGATTCGGAGGTTAATTTAGTTTGGGCCCAATTTTGAAGGGTTTCGGGTTGGGTTGGTTCGGGAGAGTGGTTTGGTTTGGCGTGTGGAGGGTAGTGGGAGGGTTTGGGGAGGTCGGGACGGTTGATTATAAGTTCGTATTGGAGAGGGTATGGGGACGGTGTTGTGGACAGAAATCGGAATCGTTTTGTGATTGAAAATTGATACATGAATTTCGAAGAGGTTATGAATCTGGAATTTGAATGAGGTATCAGAAAGGAGGATATGTGGTGGGTTAGTGATATTGGTTTCATCATCACTTCTAAATTCTTAGATTATGTGAAAATGGAGTCTTTGTGTTTCTGTTTGTGCTTAGAGACACTGGTTTTGGTTTAGAAGTTCAGAGACCAAGGGTCTTCATTAATATGAAATTTTGGGATTTTAGATACTCCAAATACTAATTATTTTTTAATGATAAAAAAAAAAATTCATTTTTTTATATTAAATATCATTCACTTTTTAAAATATTAAGACAAATATTCTAACATAAATTACTTTAAATTTTAGGTTGAAAACATCAAAGTGAAAAATCATGATAAAAACTTTTGTCTCTATATTTTATCCAATTCCACAATAACATTTTTATAAAGATAACATAAATTGTATAATTTTTAAATTGACAATATACAAGTTAACTAAATAAAGTTGCCCCTTCCTCATATGGGATCCTAAACCACCAAAATGATAGGTGTGAATGTTATTCAATAAATTGTCTTTATCTCTTAAATAGATTCTTTAAGGTTAATGTGGCCATTTGATTTACTTGGAAATTAGTAATAGTAATGATAAAATAACCAAAACTATAATTTTATAATTATTTTGAAAAAAATAAAAAACACATAACAAAGGAAAATAACACCTAATAAAAAATTCTTCTGCTAAAAAATGATAAATAAATAAAGAATCTTTAACATTTTAACATAAAAAGAAATATATAGTGAAATAGAATAGAAGTAGAAAAAGGAAAGAGAGTATTGAAATTGAAAAGTGAAAAGTGAAAACTCCGCGCGCTCTCTTTCCCTCATTTCAATTTTTGAATGGAATCCGAAGATGACGAATGGGAACTTTGCTACGACGACGGCTTCGTCTACAAACGCAAGCGCCGTCGACTCAATCCTCCACCGCCGGAACCCTCATCGGAGCCGGATCAGGAAGCTGCCGACAAATTACGAAAACAACGGAAGAAACGGACACTATTGAAGCTTAAATCAAAGTACCAAAACGAAATTGTTCAGTGGGAAAATTTGTCGAACACCTTGCGTTCATTGCATATTTCTTCTTCAACTCAGCTTCAACAACAACGACAACTAGAGCAAACCCTATCTCTTCCTTCTACTTCTTCATCCTCCCATTCATCTCTCCTCGATGATCTTCTCTTCCAGGTAACTTCATAAATCTCTCTTTCTTCCCAATTTGTACCTAAAACCCTCCCAAAAAAATATTGAAACAAAATTGGGGAAATTACTAACTTAGTCTGAGATTTGCGTTTTGTAGCTACCGTTTATTGATTTGATCTCTATTTTTTTCATAATATTCAAGAAATTATAAAACTTTAGGATAATTACGAAGTGGGTCTGACATTTGTATTCTTCATTTTAAGGGAAAAAATATATATCATGAATTTGGGTCTCTTTAGATTTAGGAGTTTCAAGTGAGTTATTTATGTGAATAATAAAATGTGTGTATTTCAATTGACAATAAATTGCATCAATTTTGTTGCTTTTAGTTTCAGCTGTAAACCTAGTTTGTCTAATTTACTGCATAGGAAACATTGTTAGTCTTCTAGTAATTTTGAAATTACATTAGGAGCTTTTGGAATTGGAAGAACCTAGAAATATTAATAAATATTTATGCTAGTGTTTGGCACATTGGCTTTTATGATTTATCTCAAGTTATTTCTGTGAGCTTCTTAAATAAGTTTATGAACAAAATCGATATGAACTTAATTACTATGAGCCGACGGTGTAAAACATGTTTTGTAAAAAGCTCTGATCATATTTTACTATGTAAATATTTGTATAATACTTTTAGAAATGATGGGTAAGATAAGATAGGATTGATTGTTTGGGTTAGAGTGCCGTGTCGGTGTGTATAATTATTAAACTCAATCAATGTATACTACAAATACTTATTTTGTAGCCGTTCTTTCTGGCCTTGGAACATCCTTTGCAGAATCATAGACTTGTTAATTTGATTTAATAGTTTGATTTAATTGCAAATGTAGTGAATAGTGTGATGAGTTTGTCACTTTAAACATAGTATTCACAAACTTGCAGGTGGAAGCTCAGGAAGCAATCATTCACAATATTTCAAATTTATGCGATGTAGCAGAAGGAATGTGCTTTAAACAAGAACAACAATTTAAACAATCTTTGTTTGATCTACCAATCTGGCCTTCACCACTTGAACTCATGCAAGTGTTATGCTATGATGATTGAAACAAGTTCTATTGTGTATCATTCTATTGGTAAGGAATGTCAAGTTGAAAGGATGCTCAACACCATTCAACAACCAATTACATTAATTGTAACTCATTAAATGCAGTGATGTCAAGTAGATTAGACCTTTGGCAGATTGGTAAATACTAAATAGTTTTAGATTATCATTGATTGATTGTATTTAAAAGCATCCAACTTTTGGCTGGAGCCATGCAATTTTAAGTAGCTTATGATGAATGTAAAGATTGAGAAGGTAGTTCTTTAGGTCTGTATGTTTTTTCTTTTACTCAATAGTTTTGTGTGTTTGAAGTTCTTCAATTTATTACTCTTACTATTGTGTGGTTTGTGACTGCTTTTCTTTTTTATTTGCTACTCTTACTTCGTGATGATTACTTCACATGATGCTTGAAGATATGATATTATGAATTTATTGTAAGAAACCCTTATATATAGGAATAAGATTTCTTGGTGGGCTTGTTAACAAATACTTTATCTGTTACTTTTTAGTTATCGGTTTAATGTTATTTACACATATTAATAAGATCAATAAATTTTGTTATTTTTAATGGAATTAATTGTCTTGTTCCTGCAATATTTTTCTATCTATTTCTCTCCGTGCAATAAATAATTAAGGTATTATTAACTAAACAATAATTAATGTTGCTTGGAAGATTAAAACATCAACAAAAACATCTTTCACAAAAATATATGTAAAAAGGAATGGAAGGAGAATGTAACTAAGTTAACTAAAATGTAAAGGTAAATATGCTTTTGCTAGTGTTGTTTATAAATAAATTCACTTTAAAAAGATTTTCTAAAATCATTACATGTGTAAGTGTAGAAGTCAAATCCCAAATAGACATCAATAACTATTGTGGACCCAGTTTGGTCTTGTTTCCAGAACCTTTCTCATGTACCAAGCCATGTTGGTCATCATTTGTGAAAGAGTTTTTTTGGATGCTACTTTCTTCTCCTCAAATATTACTGTGAAAGTGTGCATGCATATTTCCAAAAACAAGGATGTTTTTTTTATAGCAATGACCAGGAAAGCACTACCCTTCATTTTTGTAGTTTCATTCTTAGACTAGTAGCAATGGCAAGTCATAGCATAAGTTGTCAACTTCAAAACTCATTCTACAGAATTAAATTTCATTTTTACCAAATTGTAGATTTTTATGATTGACTTTATAAATTAGTCCAAAAAAAAATAATTGACTTTATAAATTAAACTCATCTATGTTAGTCGTGTAGGTAAGTATAATCGATCTAAAGACCGAATAAAAGGAGAGACTTGCGTTAGACGGTCAATAGTCAACTTTGTCAAATCTTTATGACACAGATGAAATCCGTAATTATGTTATAATATATAACAAAACACTATAATATGTAGTTAACTCTACTTAGTAGGATAAGATACAACTTTAAAGTTACAAATTAGCAACAAATACACGTTGAATCATAAAAGTTATTTATCCATTTTATGAAATTTCAGTATTCACTGTGCTGGTTATGTGCATGTACAAAAGTTATTTAACCCCAATTTTGAAACATTGGTCATTCATGTGCATGAGACAAATATTTATGTTTTTATTTTAATTTTTGAATTCATCAATGAAAAAACATTAGAATCGAAAGAGTGATCTAGTATATTGGTAGTGGGTCTCTTCCCCCTAAAAGAAAAAAAAATTATAATACTATTATTTTTATTTTAAAGTTCTACCTTTCAAAATATTCATATTTTTACCTTTCTCTCTTTAATAATGTTGACAATGAAAAATTATTGAACATTTTAAGAATATAAACTTTCACAATTGTAATTTGTAAAAAGTGTCATGTATTTTGAATTTGTTTAGTCATTATAATTATTTATTTTATAAGAGTTAATAATATGTTTCTTTAGTCAAAATATATACACTATTTTAATGTCTCATCAAATCTGAATCTGCCAACTGTACCAATCTTATTCAAAATTCGAGCTCATAATTAAAGGCATGAAAATGCTTGTTCTTGAGAACAAATTTTCAAACCTTTAAAATTAGACTCGTACATTACATCTGCAGGGTTTTCAAGTCCATTTCGTTTAAACAAGAAGGAAAAGGTTCAAGAGGTATCAAAACAAATCCTGCTTTATGACATTCATCCTCAAGAAGTTTTACTTGAGAAGTTCCCTCGGGACAATATGCAACAACAGCTCCTCCGCTACCTGTAAACTTTGAGGCGGCTCCAACCTTTCTAGCAACCTCTACCATTTTTATGTTCACATCACCCAGTGCATCGTCTCCGAACATTAATCTGTACAATGTATATACCAACAAGAAAATTTAATAGAAAAACTCCATAAACTCAAATTATCTGAAAGTTAGGAAGGCGGCATGAAGCTTGTCTACATGACGCCTTTTTTGTGGATAAGTGTTGTCTTGTTTTATATTAGATGTTGTGTCCTGGACTACGATGTTCGAAACTTTTAAAAGCCGACTGGGAATGTAGTACTTTTAGATTATGTTTATTGTGTATTCATGAATTAGTCTGCTGGTCAAAGTTTAGAGCTTTTGGTGGACCAAAGAACTAAGGCCTACCTATCAATATGTAAATTGATGTTTAAGTTTCAAAGTTGATTATTTGATTTTCAATGCTATCCGTCATAAAAACTAAATGGCCAACTGCATCTATATATAAGGACACAAAAAAAATCATAATTACCTTCGCAGGTCAAAATTTCGATTCATGAGAGCTGCTAGTTTGGAATAGTCCTTCTCTTCTAATGCTGTCTTTCCTTCTTTCGCGATATTTGTCACTTCAAGCATTGATGACACGATGAGCTCATCACCATCAAGCCACTTCTGCCGTACTTTACTATGGACCTACATGTCAAGATTAGTTAAATTAAACTTTAAATATGAAAAAGCAAATTAAGAGTGAAGTTTCTCATGCTCTTATTAGAAGTGTTGGCCCAGAATATCACACTATATTTTTATGCTATCTCCAACATCCTTTACAATGGTAGTATATAATGATGACTAAGAGGACTTGAAAATAAACAAATCACAGTGGCACCACACGTTTACCTAATCAACAATTTCTAGCTTTTAGAATATCTCAGTCATGCAGCATAGAAGCCAAACATAGCATTAGCAATCAAGTAAAACAGATTAAAGGACTCTTCTTATCCTCAGAGCAGATGTTGCCAGAGACATCTCTTATTTCAAGGATAAGGAGCTGAAAATTTATGTAAGCTAATGGAATGTATCTTAACATATTAGCAAGAAACAGAACATGCAAATTAGATGTAATAGCACTACTGTAAAGGGTACAAGCAGAGTTCATTACATAATAACAAAGATTAAGACATTCCATGACACTAACCTTCCCGGAGTCACTAGGATTCGCTACATAGATCAGGTATAGAGGTGGGAGCAGACTCAAATCCATGGGTATATAAATTCCATAGCCGAATTTATCCATGTTTTCCTTGTTGAAGTCCTACAAAAGCAGAGCAGGTCAGATCACATGATTAATCGGTATTCATTATACACATTAGAAAGTGAATGCTTCGATCGAAATTAAACAATGTACCATATAAACTAGGCCACCGTAAACTTGTGCCACCCGATCTTGAAGACCGGCAACTATTCCAAGTTCTTTCTCTGCAGCAAGGATAAGGTTAGGCCTCACCTCCACCCTGATTAGATGCTTGACTTTGTAGAAATCAAGAAAGCAGTTCAAAGCAGCACACACAATCCCACTAGAACCCGAAAGTCCACTCTGAAACACAAAATTAAAAACTTAATCCATACCACTCCCTACCAAAACAAGTGACTGAATTATTAAAGGGAAAAAAAATTTCACACGGTAACCAAAATCAAGGGCACTAGTTAGAAAACAAAATAATGAATTTTGATAGCGAATTCAAACCCTAATTGAAACAATTTTGACTCATACTTTACTTACATTGAGCGGAACTCAAAATAACTAGGAGGTGTTTGTGTTTGTTATAGAATAGAAGTGAAAAGGTAGTGAATGGAGATATATATATATATATACCTGACGAGGGATATTGGTGTCATAGGAGAGAGTGAAATTGGTATGATGATGAAGATGAATATTATTAAGTTTACAATAATTGTAAAAAA
Organism: Cicer yamashitae; assembly: GCA_037974755.1. Classification (NCBI taxonomy): domain Eukaryota; kingdom Viridiplantae; phylum Streptophyta; class Magnoliopsida; order Fabales; family Fabaceae; genus Cicer; species Cicer yamashitae. The sequence goes on from JBBPBQ010000004.1 coordinate 257,766, forward strand.
CTTTATAAATAGCCATAAGCAATCGAACTCCGCCATAATAACCCTCAGTGTTCAACCTATCAACCTGTGCATAAGATAAGATAGATTAATAAAAAAGAGGAACATGCATGCAGATGCAATAAAATGATTGAATTGAGAGAAAAAGAATACCAATTGATGATGAGAATCGAAGGAGACAAGATCGTGAGTGGGGTGTGGTTGAATAATGAGGTGTAAGGAAGGACGAAGAATAACAGAGGCATAGAAATTGGAAATAGTGAAAGAGATTGTTTTGCCGTAATAAACATCGCTTGGATTTCCTAACAAACCAACTCGTGCGTATGCTTTGTGCGATATCGTCACATCACCGTTTTCCATCTCTCCGATGATACTTTCTCATCTCATTTCCATCTTTTCCTTTTATCATCGATATATCATTACGTGTAATCTACTCACCAAAATGGATATCCACTAATCATCAACATTCATTCAAATTCATTATTTTTATTTTTAACTAAATACATTTTCAAATTATTTTTTAAAAAATATTCTGCCGTGTTCGTTTGTGAACAAATTGTTTTATTGTTATTTTTTTCTCTCTCCCTAATTATAATCACCTTTTTAAAAGAAAGTCTCTAAATATCAACATCATCTTAATTTACTGAATGTATTTATTATTATTTTTTTATATATGCATTTTATTATTACTATTAATTTTTTCATAATATAAAAAATCAACTTTAACATATTTAAATACAATAATTATTTTAAAAAATTAACGCATAAAATAAATATATTAATTATACTATCGACTTTCAACTTTTTTAATATTATTGAAAAGACCAAATACTTGAATATATCTATTGTCAGTTTTGGAACGGCTTTGAACCCATAATAATTGAATATATCTGTTTGTTCCATCAAATTCAAATTGAAACAAAAAAGGATTTGACCTTATCCTTCAAATTTGGTTTGGTGTGAGAATTAGGTCCCTTTCAGGTGTTCAAAAAACACAAGACACCTTTCACGAGGAAATACAAGTAACGTGATGTTTTATTTATATTTGGTGGGCCTGGCTCATGTGACACGGTTTTCTTTCCTTTTTAAAGGAAAATATACCTTTGACAATTATACACACACCATTCTACCCTACATCCCACACATAAATTTGTCACCCTTCATTTATTATGAAAATATAATTTTGTATTTTTAAATTTTTTATTTTTTCAGAATTTTTAAAACTTTCAAAATAAAAAATTCTATAATTTTCGAACAATTCAAAATTTTCGAAATAGAAAAAATTCAAAACTTTTCAAATTTTCAAAATGTAATCCTTATTTTGAAAAATTTCCTAATCTATTTAGAAAGTTTCTATATATGAAAAGTTTCGAAATTTTTCTATTTCAAAAGTTTTGAATTGTTCGAAAGTTTCGAAAATTTTGAAATTTTCTATTTCAGAAGTTTCAAAAATTTTAAAAATGAGAAATTTAAAAGATCAAAATTATATTTTCACAACAATTGGAGGTTGACAGGTTTAAGTATATGGGTGCGAAGTAGAATTCTCCTATATATATTGTTCTCCATCGCTTACATACTGCACCACTAATTCCAATATTAATAACAGCGTTCACATGCAACTTGATAATGGGTTACATCCAACTCGTATTTAAAAAGATTAATTCAATTGATATTTTATACATTAAAAAAATATATATAAAAATAATTATAATATTATTATTATTAAATTACTTTTATTGATATTTGTGAATTATTAATATTGTAAATGCATAATTGAATATATTATATTAAAAATGATGTAAATTATATTAATCAAAATATATAATTAGAAATAGATATTAAAATTCAAAAAATTATTTATTTGAAACAACTTTTTATAAATAGATCAATTATTATAAATAAAATGAGTAATTTTTTTATTATATTAAAAGATAATTATATTTTATAAAAAAAATTTAAAGAAGAAAATATCAATAATTAAATATTTATTCCTCTAAAACATAATCAAATATTTATTTTATACATTAAAAGTTATAAGTTTTTGATAGTAGTTATCAATAACAAATGATCTTTTTCCACTGATCCGATAACAAGTGATTTTTTGGATTTTTAAATAGACATACATATATAACTTTGTCTTTTGAGATTTACTCATTGACTTCTAAAGATACAGGATGCAAATAATACATTAGATATAATTTTTTAATCTTATCCAATACATAAAGTTTAAGGGGTTTGGGAATTATCGAAGCCACCGGTGACCACCATGTGTTTGAGATAAATGATTCACCGACTCTTCAAAACATTGTATGCTTTTTTTTTCTTTTTAAGAAAAATAAATAAATATTATAATAATTAATTCACACAACTATAAATTTTTAAATTTAAATTTAAACTATAATATTTAATTTTAAAATATTAAATTTTATCAGTTGAATTATAATAAACTTATGGTAAATAATCAAGATTATGACAAATTTGTACGTACCGACTTTGATTTTCTTGCTTTTGCTACTTTGCATTCAAATGTGTGATATTGCAAAAAACAAAGAAAAATGTAAAATAAAATATAAACTATACAGAGAAGAAACCATAATTATACCCACTAAATTGGAAGGAAAAAAGTTGTTGAGCGCATTTTAGATAAAAGTATATTATCTTCGTATCTATTTGTAATACCCTGTTATAAAAAAAATTATGTTTCTATATAAAATATATTCAAATTACAAAAACTATTAATTAGTTTTTTTACAAAAGTACTCATAATTTAATATAAAGAAGTAAAAAATCGATCAAAATTTTCTCTCTCATAATAATTGTAGGAAAAGAGAATGCATATTATTAACAAATTTAATGTAAAACTGTTTTTCTTAATTTTTAGATCAAAAGAAGTGGACAAAGAAAGAGAGTGGGAAATGGTAAAGAAATATATCATGTGCGTGATCTTGTCGTCGATAACGCCGAAGAAGAAAGATATGCATCATTAAGTAACTCAAATGTAGTTCACACAAAACTATTTTTTAGATGAATTTCAAATTAGTCATATAAAACTCTTAAGGTATATTTTGTTCAACGGATTAGAGGAGATGACATATATTTTAATAGAGAAGAATAGATGAAATTTTTATATTTTGTAATTTGTTCAAATGAACAAAAAGAATTTTAATTATTTTTATTAGTTATATTAAAGACATCACTCTCCTCTATTTCATATCCTCCAAAATAAATAAAAAATAAAATTAACTTAAGAAGATATTTTGTTCCTCACGTGCCTCTACTCTTTTTAAAATTTGTACCAAAGAATAAAACTTCAAATCTTCTCCTCTCCCATCCAAAAGCTTCCAACCAAACACACCCCATAATTAAACTGAGTAGCAATTCATTGAGAAATATTGATAATATAAATTGTTGGAGGAGATTCCCGCAAAAGTTGATATATTCCTCTATCCTATGCTATGCTTTGAGAATTTTTGCACCTTAATTGTTGTGTGCATTATTTTAGAATTCGGCTCATTAGACATTTTTTCCTTGAGAATTGATGTAGATTAAATGTTGCCTAGATTACATTTATTAACACTAACGAAAACTTGTCTAATCAGATACTTAATATTTTTATTTTCCCCAAAAGCAATAGATTTAAAAGTCACGCATATTATTATCGCTGCCACAACTCAACCATGTTCACTCATTAATCTAATTTTATACCTCAAACAAAGTCATCTAAGATTCTTAAAAAAACAAATTAACAAACAAAGTCATCTATCTACCTAGATTTATAGTTTCCATTTAAAATATATATAGTTTTTTTCAAGACTATTTCCTTTCCTAGTTTCAATCAATCTTCCACCACCTTCTTTTCTCCATCTCTGAATCTGGATCGTTCATTTTCTCATCCCTCATTCACTTTTCAACCTTCCATTCAATCTCTCCCTTATCTATCTCTTCCTCTCCATTTCCTGACAAACCCTATTATTTTGGATCTTTGCTTATTTATATATTTTCTTTATTTTATTTAATTAATTTTTATTCTAATTTTTAAGTTTGTTGTTAAGTGTCTCTAAACATGTGGGGTTTTATTCTTCGCCCTCTAAAAAAATGGCATTTTTTTTATTTCATTTACCTTTTTTAATGACCCATCACCTTGATTTTAGGGATAGGTTGCAAAAGTTTAGTTTTTTCTTCTCTTAGTACTAATTTGATGCCATGTAGCTATGATTTGTGTGGTTTCATGAAAAGGGTATGCTTAGTTTGATTAATTTGAGTGTGCAAAGTGTTTGATTCATGCTACTTAGTATATAGTTGTTTTGTTTGATATTTTGTTTGAGAGAGAAATTAAAATGGGATCTGGAAATGAAGTTCATTCTGTTGGAGAGTTTAGTTTAGATGCTAAGTGGCTTGTAGATCCTAAACAACTATTTGTTGGCCCTAAAATTGGGGAAGGTGCTCATGCTAAAGTCTATGAAGGAAAGTAAGTCAAACTAATTTCTTGTGATTTTCCTTTTTTGAGGGTGGTTTATAATTTTTGAATCAATTTTGGATTTTTGAGTACTTATATGATTATAATTATATAAATTTATCATTTGAAAAAAATGTTTTAGTGCATAGTTTGATTTGATTTCCTAGATTGTATTAATTTGCATCTTGATTTATATCCAATTTCACAATAATAGTTTGTACTTGGATTGACTTATTGGAGACTAGTATAAACACTTATCTACTAGCTTAGACTGTTTTGGAGAGCTTATGAAATAGCTTATGATATGTCTATAAGTTGTTTTCTGTTTATTTTTGTAAGCTCTCTAGGATCTAACTTATGAAAATAGCTTAAAGTTTATATGGAAACAGTTTGACTTTATTTTATCTTTTGTTATAAAAATAACTTATACATAAGCACTTATATAATAAACGTTTAATTAAACTGTTAATCCATACGGGATTAATATGTTTGGAGAAATGCACATTATGCTTATGTCAGATAGGATTGTTTCCTGATTTATTGAGTTATTTGTTGATTTTTCTGATTTTAGATATAAAAATCAGAATGTTGCTGTTAAGATTATCAACAAGGGAGAAACCCCAGAAGAGATTTCAAGGAGAGAGGCTCGGTTCGGCAGAGAGGTTGCTATGTTATCGAAAGTTCAACACAAAAATTTGGTCAAGGTATTTTTTCATTCCTCCAAAATCTAATTATTACATTTACTTTAATAAGCATTGACTAGAGACTGATGTTAATAGTTACTCTAAACTTATTGGTAGCGATGAACTCGAAAAAAAAAAGTTTCTCATAAAATGTTCCATTTGCTTATTGTTTGATGCCAGTTTATTGGAGCCTGCAAAGAACCTGTGATGGTTATAGTAACTGAGCTTCTATTAGGTGGAACGTTGCGCAAATATCTTTTGAGTATGCGACCGAAGTGCTTGGATATGCGCGTGGCTGTTGGATTTGCTCTTGATATTGCCCGAGCAATGGAATGCTTACACTCTCACGGGATCATTCACCGCGACCTTAAACCTGGTATGCCTACACAAATGTTATTCTCATTAGTTTCATGAAGTATAAGACTATAAGCTGATGGCACTTTAATGGAAAAGATTGCGACTTTGCTATAGCTTTGTGGAATTTCTCATCCTTCATGAGTTACATGTTCCTTAGTACATACTTGATTGCTTTTACCTTTCACACTGGAAAATGGCACCTTTGCTTTGTTGGCAACTATACTATGATCTATGTCCAAATTAAAAAGTAGTTTAAAAACTGACTTTGTTATTTGCTTTACCATGAACCACTATGCACAGAGTAGTGTTAGAAACACTATTTTTCCAACACTCAATCTTTTATTGGGTGAAATTCTTGTGAGTCCCACCACTTTGGAAATGGGTTCCACATAAAGTGGTGGTGGGACCCACATGAATTTCACCCAATAAGAGAGTATTGCTAGTACTACTCTATGATCAAACTATCATTACGTGCTCAACATTCTGTGCCAGTGTTATCAATCGTGGAAAATAGTGGTTTATTCAAATTCTACTATGCTACAGTGCCACTATAACTGTTATTTGACAACAATTTGTACTAAATAGTGTA